>JASKGM010056108.1:0-18794 GCA_034509205.1 Ceratonia siliqua | reverse complement strand
ACATTTGAAATCTGGATTTGAATCATATTTTAAGTCATTTAATCCATAGATTGAAGTGTCAATTAAATCAGGACCAAATCAAATTAGGGATGACAACAACCATGAATCAGAGTATATTTGAACAAAACTATCAACAACATAGAATGAGAATTCTAAATCAAATATGATAGGCTGATTAAATGAGCACTTTACACAAACCCAAAGTCAACTCTCAGTTCGCAATGGCATTCAAACATCTCTCTAAATAGAGCATTTCACCTATCTAAGATTGTGATTCTATAAGCATTTCAATTAGTTCTTCTATGTTTCTATTGCAGGATTATAGGATTATGCATTTCTATTGTAGGACTACGAATTCCCATTGTACCTGGAAGGAGTCAATCGTGCTATGAAATGGAAAAGGGTCCTCAATGATTCCCAAATGGTGGAGGAGCAACATTCCTGGTCGTCGGAGGAGACGATGGTCATGGACGGCAGATGGGTGAGTTGGTTGTTTCTCTGGCTAGGAAAAAAGTGGAGGGAGATGGGGTAATGGGTGAAAGTGAATGACGATGGGGGTGAAGGGCGCGATGGTGGAGCCCGAGGGGCTACGATGGTGGAGCCCGACGGGAGAGAGGCTGTAATGGTGGAGTGCGATGGGAGAGAGGCTGTAATGGTGGAGTACGATGGGAGAGAGGATGTAATGGTGGAGTGCGACGGGAGAGAGGCTGTGATGGTGGAGCGCGACGGGTGAGGTGTGTTTGAAGAGGAACAATGGGGAAATGAAAACTGGTAATGAGGTGAGTCAGCAAAAGTAATATTTTTTTATTAATGGTGTACATTGGTGTACACATAAAGGGTGTACACTTATAATTCCTCCTATAAGAATCATTGTAAAGGGGGAATTCCGTAGTATTGCTGGGTAGAATAGTCAGGCGCACCTAGATTTACAAGACATGTAAGACTCGGGTTTGAATCCTGAGGCTATACATGACTTTAGCTACTTTTTTATACGTGGTACTCTATAGACAACATAACAAATTGGGTATTAAGAGTTTGGGTAGCTAGACATCTTTATCGCCTAGAAGACATTGGTTGCGAGTCCCGAGGCCTAGCAGAGGACATTACCCTTACGTATTGAGACCTGGGCTGAGCTGGAGGTTTATTCTTCCGCAAGGAAGGCTGTGGATAGTTCCCCAACACTTTGATATTTATTTTACTAGTGCAACTACTTTGGAATTTAACATACAATTCTTTCTGAATACAATATATCACATACGTTTCAGAGTATTTTTTGTGTATTTAAATACATCTTGTTAAACTTACTTATTATAGAATTCATTTATTATGAACGAACATATATTATTAGAAGTGGAGATTTATTCAAGAAAATCATGACACAACATTGTGTGCATTATAACATTGTTTAGAGTTGGTTTTCCTCATCGAGCTTGTTAATGCTCACCCCTTCTTGGTGACTATTTATTTTGCAGAACATGAATCAAGTAGAGATTCATTGGTCTGTTTTCGAGTGCCACAGTTAGGTCTAAGCTCTAAAAATGAGAGAAAGTGAGCTTTAGAGTTGGTGTATAAAGAAGGAAAACTTGTGCATAGTTATGTATTAAGTCAAAACGATTTTTGACTAACATGATTTACTTCAATGGATCATTTTGTCACCTTACTGAATGCTAAGGTTTAGACAAGGTTGAGTAAAAGGTCAAGCTGGCTTGAGCTACAGGACTGACATGTCCTTAGTCCTTGCATCGGTCACAATCTTGAACGAGACATGACAAAACACTTAACAAAAAGAAAAAAAAAATCATAGAATGAAAAAAAAAAGATTTTCCAAAAGGAAAAAGAAAAACTCCAATTATAGTTTTCAAATGAAACTATTCAGATGCCTAACTTCTCTTAATCACTACTTACACAAACCAACAGCCTAACTAATGCAATTACCTACTAACAACCCAATAACAGCTATGCTGATGCCATACCAACTCCAAGTGGCAGACATTCATAATTCACATGATAGTAAAATTTGTAAACTAAGTCAATAATAAAAAAGAAATTAAGTATGTCAAATGTGAGACTCATTTAGACCCATTTTTAAAATATATAAATATATATACCTTTAATATATATATATATAATTGATTGTTTACATATCTTTCTTAAATTAAATTTACCTAACATTTTTCAATAGATCGAAACATAGTCTTTCAACTTTTTCATGTACCCTTGAATGATTTTATATTCTATAATTAAAAAAAGAAACCTTTTCATGTACCCTTCTATCTCTTTCTTCACTTTGGTTCTCTTCTAAACCTCTTAAATCCTCATTCTCTCTTCTTCGACCCAGCTCACTGTCTCAATTCTTTTGTTTAAAAGTTCATCAGTTTCGCAATTTTTAGTCTAAATTTTAATCAATTAAATAATGGTAATAATTAAAATAGTATAACAATAACATCATTGTAAAATATTACATAGTTAATTATATAAATAAATTCTAAAACTACTCGATAGTAGTATAAATATAATTAAAATTACTAATTAACATATATAGTTAGATAGGATTTTGGCTTGAATAAAAATATCAAGAATTCAATTGTGATTTTAGTTTTTCAAATACCATTATGATATACTTAGTCTAATTTAGGTATAACTATTATGTAAAATTTTGAGTTTATATTAAGGGGATTTTGTTCTTTTTTATTATAATATTTAGTTGTCATTGTAATTTCTTTTTTCATGTTTTAATTGTAATACATTACAATTTAAACTATTATAATTTAATCAAATTACTCTCACCGTTTAATTAAATATTAAAGTTAGCAGTTTAAGTTAACATTGACTAGTTATGTAATTAAAAAATATAATAAAAAAATTATTTTACAAAATGATGCAAATTTCTTAAAAATAAATTAGGATAATATTTAATTAATTTTTATTTTTAGAAGTAAAAATAAAAGTTAATTAAAGATTTTATCTCATTTATTTTTAAGATATTTGTGTTATTTTACATATAAATTTATTATTTTTTTTCTATTAAGTTTTTTTAACTACATAACTAATTTATGTTAATTAAAATTGTTAATTTTAACACTTATATAAATTTTAGGGTGTAATTTAATTAAATTATGATAGTTTAAGGTGTAGTGTGTTACCAATTAATATATTAGAAAGGAGGTTGCAATGACAATAAAAAATTATGGTGAAAACGTACAAAACCTCCTTATATTAATTTGCAGTTGTTACACAAAGTTAACATAGATATATAATTAAAGATATTATAATTGAACAAAGAATTTATTTATATTACTTTATCAACAAGGATGACAATTTTCTTTTGTTCACGGGAATCTCTTGTAAGAATTTCACCACATGGAGGCTGGGATGGGGGCAATTTCTCCCCAGTATTGGAAACCAATGTTCAAAAAACCAGATTGGTCATTGAACTGGTGGAGGTAGTGGGTCACGGGTTACTGGTTCAACTGGGGTCGAACCGCGGTCGAACCAGTGTGAATTAAAAAATATATATTTTAATTATATATTATATATATATTGTAGAATATATTATATATAGAATAATTAAAATAAATAAAAATAATTAACTAATAAATACTAATATATTTGAAATACATTAAATAATTCATCACAATTAAAATAAATCTATAATTGTCCACTTTGGTGTTCTACAATCTCCATAGTTCAAAATTTCTTTTTTCATTTTTATGTATATTTGAGTTAGGTTCTGAAGATTAAATAATGATATTGATTTTTTTTAGTTATTTTTGTTGTTCCTGATATGTTTGATCATGATTTTGACACTTTTTTTTTTCTTCTTCTTATTCATCTTATTCGGATATCTGCAACACAAATTACGAGAAAAAAATTCAAAAGCTGGTAGAACCGATGACCCTCCCGGTTCATTGGATTTTTACCGGTTCAACACCGGGTCACCAGTTTTTTATCGGTTTTTTGTTCCCCCAGTTTGAGGGGTCATCTGAACCGGTTTAGTGGACGGTTCTCGGTTCAACCGGTCAAACCGGCCGGGCTGGTTCGGTTTTGGTGGGAGTAAATTTTCTCACTTAAAATTTGGGAACGGGATGGGTTCATATTCTCCAGGTGAGACTTTGATATATTGAAATAATTATAATACCTTTTATTTATTCAATTTCTTCAATATATTTATGTTTATCTATATTATTATATGAATTTGGTCTTATTTAGTCTCTTTTGTGTTTTTCATACATAATCTTAGATTAAAAAATACAAAGTGTACTATGTAGTTATTTAATAATTTTTCATCACTTTTTATTATTTTTAAAAATATAAAATATTATTCTATATACATATAATGTGGATAGTTACAAATTAATTTTTTTATTCACCAAATGACAATTATATTTAAAGTTATTAATTTATTTATGCATAATAAAAAATGGATTGATACAGGTATTTGTAGATCTATAATTTATACAAATAATTCTATATTTTAGATATTGTAATTGAATTTGTGAATATATTGTTTTAATTTTTTAAAAAATTTTACATAATTTCTATACAATTTTTCAAACTTGGATATTCTCACACATTCTTGTATCTGTTTAAGAAATAAGGATGAAAAAAATTTATTCCCTGTTATGGATGGGAATGAGGAGGCAAGAGTGACAAGAATAGATAGTAAGATACTCCTCCCTGCCCTTGTCCTATCATATTGCCATCAGTTAGGGATACATGTGTCATGTTGAGCTGTATTCATGTTGCTGAGTCAGTATATTAGTTATTGAGAGTGGTTAGTTGTTAACTTTCAATTCCTTTAGTTTTGTTTATGTTTTTGTTATGTTACTTGCTTCCCTTGGTTATATACGGGAGCTTCTACTATTTCATTCAGTATCAATACAGAGAGGGGTGTACTCTCTTCTTCTTCTTCTTCTTCACATTCACGGAATCTTAGCATGGTATCAGAGTGTTGAAGAACTAGGGATGGAGAATGTTACAACGGATCACTCCACCACTACACATGAGTCACTGTTGTCATTGCCAGTGCTAACGAAAGTCTCACTAGTCAATTTTAATCACTCAATCTCTTAAACCTCAAAGACTGCAATTATTTGCTGTGGAGATCATAACTGTGATATGTGGCCATAAGTTTTGAAAGTTCATCGAATCATCAGTCACAATTCCACCAAAATTTCTTAATGTAAATGATGTAGATGCTTGTTGTTTCTCTCTAATTCATCTAGAATGGGAGCAACAAGATCAACTCCTGATGTCTTGGCTGCTCTCATCGATGTCTAAGCCTATGCTTGTGCGCATAGTAGGTTGTGAGTTCTCGTACCAGGTTTGGGAACAAATTGAAGCTCACTTTAGATCACAACCTAAAGCTAGAGTTAAATTGCTCAAGATGCAGTTGCAAAGTGTCAAGAAAGAATCACTGATAATTATTGACTACCTACTCAAGATCAAGAAGTGTATTAAAGCACCGATCTTTGTAAGCCATGCAGTATCTATACTTGATCATATAGATGCTATCTTAGATGGTATGCCTGAGGAGTTTGACTTCTTTGTGACCATGATTCATTTAGAATTGATGACTACATAGTCGAGGAGGTAGAAACCTTGTTGCTTGCACAAGAACACTGACTCAAAAGGTACTCGAAAGCTCATGATATTACCTCAATTAATCTTACAGAGTAAACAAATACTCAACAAAGCTCAGATGGAGCAAACAATAATCAACAAGAAGGCTTTCATCAAGCTCTGAGAGGGAAAAGGGAGGGCTATACAAAGGCAAAGGGCATGCTCCCCCAATGTTAACTATGTGGCAAAATTAGCCGTGTTTACATACATCTATCATAGGTTTGATCAAACCTTTTAAGGCCCTCCTCCAGTTCATCAACAACAAAACTTTCAAATCACTTATCAAAGAGGCAACTACTATTCATAGTCACAAAATTACAATGGCTATAGTGGCCACCCATAGTCACAAACCTACAGTAGCTCTGAAAGCCAGCAATAATAATCAAGCTTCAATGCTACCAATAATATGGTCAATCCTCACAAGAAATCTCCAAGGAACTTCTCTATTGATCATACTTAGGACTCAACCATAGTAAGTAGTTCAAGTAGTCCTTTTGCTCACTTTACCTTAACTGAGTTTGCATCAGAATTCTCTTCACCAATTGATGTCTTTAAGTAGCCCTGGTTTGTGGATTTCGGTGCCACAAATCACATCACACCTAATTCAGCAAATCTGATGTCCAAGGAATAGTATCAAGGCAAAGAAAAGGTCCTAGTGGAAAATGGTTATGGTTTATCAATTAATCATCTAGGTCATTCTTTGTTTATTTCACAATTTACATCACAACCTCTCACCATGAACAATTTACTACATGTACCTAATATCACCAGGAATTTGTTAAGTATATCACAATTTGCTAGAGATAATTAAGTATTTTTTTAGTTCCACCTTAATTATTGTCTTATTAAAAATCAGGCAACCAAAGTTGTCCTCCCCAAGGGGGTTGTATGTATTTGACAGGTTGCATCCTCAACCATTATTGTCTGCTCAAAGCAATCCAGCCACTGTATCACCTTCTTCTTCAAGACCTTCAAGCCTTACACCCTCAAGCTCTCCAATATCCTTAATTCTTCATGTCAGTCTTTTGTCTAAGCCACATCAATGGCTTATGAATGTACAAATTTGTCAAAATGTTTTCAATGGCATTGTAGACATGACCAACATTCCTTTAATGTAGTGGACCAAGTCCTCAAAACATGTAACCTCTCTTCAATAAATAAAAATGCCTCTCCTTTCTGTTATTCTTGTTGTTTTGGTAAAATTTATAATCTGCCTTATCCATCATTTATCACACACCACTCTAGTTGATTCATACTATTCTCTAGGAACTATCTTTAGTTGTCTCATCTGGTGGATTCAGCTACAATATTAGTTTCATATATGCTTTCTCTAAATACACTTTGTGTATATGTTGAAATCCAAGTCTGAGGCACTTCCCACATTTAAACACTTTAAGACATTAGTGGAAAACCAACTTTGCCTCAAAATAAAAATAGTTTAATCTAATTAGGGTGGGGAATTCAAAGCATTCACCTCATTTTTTAGTGAACATGGTATTGTCCATCACATTTCCTGCCATCACTCTCACTAGCAGAATGGAACAACAAAGAGAAAATTAGTTGAACATGGTTTGGCACTTTTAGTTAAAGCTCACTTGCCATTAAAATTTTGGGATTTGGCTTTCAAAACTTTTGCATACTTGAGTAATAGATTGCCTTCACCTAAATACAAACCAGTTGTCTCATAGTGTTTGGTTGTGCTTATAACTCAAATATCAAATCTTTAATATAAGTAAAATAGATTTCAGATATGTTATATGTTCATCTGTGGGACTCAATGACAATTACAAAGGTTATAGGTGTATGGGCATTTCAAAGAGAGTTTATTGGTCATGGAATGCCTTGTTTAATGAAACATGCTTTCCTTTTGAGAAAGTATCATAGGCCAAACTTCATTCCAAACACCAAATTGTGCCAACTTCAATTCTTTTGGCTTCAACACTAGACCTTTTGGGATCAATCTCTTCAAATCAGAATGACAGTAATGACAACTGCTTACAGTACAGTGCTCTTATTCCTTATACAAATGATCAATAACACAATAACAACTCTTGTCATGTTCCACATACTGTACCTTAAGCTAAGTTGATGAGAATCACAATAACTCAAAATGAACCACATACTGAAACACTGCCTATATCTGCCACTAAAAATGTTGATGCTTCAACATAACAACTAGGAAGTAATGCAGTTACTCAGTCCTTACTTCGTACACATACAATGACCACAAGAGCTAAGGCAAGTACCTTCAAACTTAGGGTGTTTTTGACTGAGAAAGAACCCAATACAATGACTAAAGCTCTAGCACAACCCTACTGGAAATGTGCCATGAGTGAATAGTATAATGAACTCATGGTGAATCAGACTCTAAGCTTCGTTCCTTTACCCACTGGCAAAAGAGCAATTGGATGCAAATGTGTATTCAAGACAAAAGAAAATTCAAATGGCACTATACAGACGCATAAAGTAAGGTTGGTAGCAAAAGGGTTTCACCAAATAAAGGGCTTTGATTTCAATGAGATTTTCAGTGCTGTTGTAAAACCAACCACCATAAGGATAGTACTCACTATTACAGTGTCATTAGGACGAAACATCCATCAATTGGATGTGAACAATGCTTTCTTGAATGGGCTTCTTCAAGATGAGGTTTAAATGACTCAGGCACCTAGCTTTGAAGCACCTAATAAGGGTACCAATCTAGTTTACAAGTTACACAAGACCTATATGGCCTAAAGCAAGCTCCAAGAGCTTGGTTTGAAATGTTGGCACAAGCCCTGACTTCCTTAGGGTTTAAATCAGCAAAGAGTGAACAATCATTCTTCATTAGAATAAATACACACATAGTACCACCTATATTCTTGTATATGTAGATGATATTTTAGTGGTAGAAAGTGATGAGTAAGAGGTTAAATCTCTTATTTCCAAACTGAATCAGAGGTTTGCACTAAAGGAGCTTGGGTTAGTAAATTATTTCCTTGGCATTCAAGTGAAGAAAGTCACTAATGGGGTACATCTCTCTGAGACCAAGTATATTAGAGACTTGCTACATAAGGATAAAATGCAGCATGCTAAACCTATAACAATCGCATGACAGTTGGTTTGAAGATGGTCTCACATGGAAGTGAACCCATGAATGATCCATAACTTTACATATCCATCACTAGTGCACTGCAGTATATCACTATAACAAGACCTAAATTGCCTACTTTGTGGGGAAGGTATGCCAGTTTATGAGTCAGCCTTCAGAAGCACACTGGAAGGTAATCAAGAGGATATTGAGATATCTAGTTGGGACAATAACACATGGCCTACTGCTACAGAAAACTACAAATCTGAATATAATAGCCTATTGTGATTTTGACTGGGTAGCAAGCTTGGAAGACATAAAATCTGTTTCAGGGTACTGTATCTACCTAAAGGTAATTTAGTCTCATGGTCTTATAAGAAACAAACTATAGTGTCAAGGTCAAGTACAGAAGCTGAATATAGAAGCTTAGCTGCAGTAGTTGCTAAACTTAAATGGATTCAATCTCTTTTATCTGAACTGTAAGTCCACACAACCAAAGTTCCATTAATTATGTGTGATAACCAAAGTGCAGTGTTGTTAACAGCTAATCCAATGTTACACTCTCAAACTAAACACTTTGAGCTGGATATTTACTTTGTAAGGGAAAAGGTCCACAAGAAGCAAGTTGAAGTCAGGCATGTGCCATCTCTCTATTAGATGACGATGTCCTTACCAAAGCAGTCTCCAACTCGAATTTTGTTCCAATGCGATACAGAGTTCGTGTAAGCAATTATTCTCATACCACAACAGGCAAAGATGAAGCAAGGTCATCAAATAAGTCCCCCCTGAGTTTAAAGGGAAATGTTAGGGTAGCTTGTAGTTAATTATACTGTTAAACACGCTTGTGTTTCAGGGAAATGTTAGGTGAAACATGTGTCATGCTGAGCTGAGTAAGCATATTAGTTACTGAGAGTGTGTAGGTGTTAATTTCCAATTCCTTAAATTTTTTTATGTTTTCGTTCTATTTTTTGCTTCCCTTGGTTATATAAGGGAGCTTGTACCCTTTCATTCTGTATCAATACAGAGAGAGGTGTATTCTCTCCTTCTTCACATTCACAGAATCTTAGCACCATCCCTATTTAACAAGGACATGAAAAAAAATACTAGAAATCACACCTTAAAGTACTTTTACTGTAACTTAAGAAGAATAGCTTACATAATATATATACCATTGTGCTAAGTTTACATATGGTATCATTATAAGTAGCATCAACACATTATTCATACAACAATTGTTGAACTTTGTCACTTGTAAAGCACACCAAATATATATCTCTTCTTTTAATTACTAAAACTTATATCCTATTAATGTTACAGATGAGCGAAGTCATTTCCTAGAGCTGAAATATCTCATCTTGTATAATTAGTGGGTATGAAGTATCATCAGTAGCAAATGGTCCAAAGTTAGTAATTCCAGTATTCTCCACAATCTGAAAAAATAATTATAGTATTAACTAAATGACTTTTATGTGAAAATATGTATATATTATTTTTTTCAAAAGAAAAAAGTTATGAATTTAAACATCACATTACCTTATCTTGGAGATATTTATTTGCTGCTTCGAGTACTCCCTCCTTCAATACCAAAAAACAATAAAGTGTATCATTTATGAACAGATAAAATGAGAAAAAGTATTTCTTATCATTTAATAAATTGACCTATTTAGTGCATTATTTATTCATAGAGCTGATATCATTGGGCAGACGATTTGAGGTTTTAGAAAGTCAGAAAATTAGCAACTAGCATATTCCTTTTAATTTGATAATGGAGTAATTAATAGTAATGGTGACATTTTAAAAAGTTTTTTATGCTTTTAATGATGAAGTCATGATTTTACTATTTTAGAGTATCTAAATAAGATAATATTGTTTTTGAAAATGAAATTTTCATATAGATTTTAGTTTAAGATTTACTCACCCCTCTTCAAATTGAGAAGATTTTCAGATGATAAATTATCTATTTTTTAGTTTTACTACTTTTACAACTATAGTAACTCACAAGTCTTACATAAATATCATCTCAATCTTTCATCTTACTTCATCTATTCATTTCATGACTTATCCCAAAGTGTTGTTATCTTCATATGAGAGTTTTTGTAAGACTTTTGTGTGAGTCATATTGTGAGAAGATTATTAAATAATTTTGTTTGACCCAAATAGAGGCAATGCAACACGGAAAGACCATTTTGTTGATGGAATACAATTGGATAATCAATCTGAAAGAAAAAAAATCTTTTGAGGATCAAAATGAGAATTTAAAAATATTTTGAAGACTCAAATAGTAATTTATTCTTTTTTATAGACTAAAAGATCATTGTTCTCTCTATAAAAGATATAATAAATATAATGGTATTTTAATTATTTCATTTGAATAACATAATAAATGTAAATATATTTTATTTTCTTCATATCAAAATTTTAAAATATTCTTACATTTATTATGTCTTTCAAATAAAATAACTAAAATACCCTTATCTTTATTTTGTTTTTTTAAAGAATGGCATATTTTTTTGTTCGTGAAAAAATGTGAAGTTCACTAACTTTGACAATACTATATATATTGGAATGATATATAAGTCAAAGTCAATTATAAAAATATCAAAGTTAAAGTACTTAATCATCAAATAAACAAATTTATTAAGTAAATACGACTAAAGTATTTCAAAGCTTCCTACTAACCTTATCTCTCAGTGTTTGTATTTCTCGTAACATGCTGTTCATCTGTAAATCATATATATAGTCAAGATTTCATATCCAACATATATAGAGGAAAACACAAAAATATTTGGTATGAAGATTGCATGTTTCTACCTTCATTGAGCGAATATGATAGATCCAAATTTCGAGATGCTTCTCCAATACTTGTAATTCCTCCATTGTCATTGTGCCTATTCCCCCTCCAAACAAATACCTAACAGAATGGAGATAATATTGGGTCAACCTTTTACCTTTCTTTTAAACTAAACGTAAATTTGACATTCATATTTAATGAACGCTAAAAAACCATGCACGTGTTAAGATGGAAAAACACTTGTGTTATATAAATAATATTCTCATAAATATCACAAAATTTTTTTAGACATTTATCACTATTTATTCCATTTAACTTATATTAACATACACTTATTGAGTGATTAAAAAATATTTTATGATATTATTGTAAAGACAGTATTCATATATAAGTAACATTTCTCGTTAAAGTCTCTCAAGCCATATTCATCCCATTCCATTAAAAGTTGAAAATGTTCTTAGTTTTGTATGGGATGATTATGTTTTTTGATAAGTTATTATCAACCCAAGACACAAAATTTATATACATATATATAACACTTTCTCATTGTATTGTGAAGATTAACAATTTCCACATGTTTTATAGACAAAAAAACTAATTCTTTCTTTGAAAATATGCAACAAATGTAAGGATATTTTAGTCATTTTATGTGAAGTATATAATAAATGCAGGGTAGGGTTATTTTTGTCTTTTGTTCATAATACAAATATCATTAAATTTATTATTTATTTCAAATAAAATAACCAAAATACCCATATATTTATTGAGCATTTTAAAGAAAGATGAATATTTTTTGGTTCAATTGAAAATAAGGCGATTGCTAACCATATATATAAATGAGTTAGAGATGAGATGAGTCAATAATTACTCTTAGATGAATAAATAAGGGATTAATTGACATCATTGTTAATCAAAATTAATCTTATGCAATTACAAAACTTTTTATAGAATGATTTTCACAAAACTAGCTTGCTATTAGATTAAAAGTTCATATCATGAAGCTCATATACACAAAAGTTTATTCTAATCCAGAGTTGCTTATATCTCATCAATATATTAAAAAATTAACCTATAATATAAATGTTAAATGTAAGCAATAATCAATTATATGATCTCATACTTTATTGTTATTCGATCTTTTTAGTTAAAAATTGACATAAAATATCAACATGGTAATAACTTTAGTTTAAACAATTGGATCAATAAAAATCACATTCTAAATTTAGATATTAAGAGGTATAAGTGTGAATTCTTATATCGGTATCAATTGATCCTTGTATCAAACCGAAGATAAGATACATAAGCAAATCTATCAAAACGGGATACCGATACAATACTGTTTGGGATCAGTTGACACTGGTCGAAGAATTTACATACACTTACCCCTCTCAATATAGATCTCAATCTAATATATGATTTTCATTGATTCAAATGTTGAAAATTAAGTAATTATTATGTTGATTTTGCATGTCAAATTTTAAAAGGATCATATAAGAATGAAGCATGACATATAATTAAATACTTTTTTATAGACCCAAAAATTATCTTTCTTTCTTTAAAAGACACAATATAAAAATGCAGGAATATTTAAGTCTTTTTCTCAAAACATTTTTACAATATGACCTAAATGCCCTTATATTTAATTTTGTGTCCCTTAAATAAAATAATTTAAACATTCTTATATTTGTTGCGTCCTTTTAAGAAGGAAAAATATTTTTTTAAATGATCTGAATATCCTTATATTTATTGTGCCTTATTCCATAAAAAAATTGTACAGATTGATAGCTTCGAAAATATTTCAATATCCATATATATAAAATTTTCCTTATCTATTAATATAAAAACTTTCTTCTTTGTTGTCGAACTAAAGTGTGGGTTTATATGTTTTGCAAAATATATATGGTGAAAGGAATATGATCTTAAATACCTGAGTCCTTTTTGCAATGTTTCAATTTCTTGTTTTAGCATATCGATCTCCTCTTTAGCATCCTAGACAAGGAATATATGTTATTAAATCAGTTAAACTTTGTGAATAACGATGAATATATCACACAATAAGGAGAATCATAATTTGAACTAATAATTAATATAAATATATATACAAACAAGGAATATGATATTGATGCTAAACTATGCTCCTATCAAATGTATTTGTAACCTCCACATTATGCAAAAACAAATAATATCTAAGTTACTAGGATTTTTAAAATTTATAAGGTGTCTGAAATTTAAACCTTTGTGCTATATATATAATACTCGAGTAGGCTTAAATGCTTAAGTAGGCGACACTCTAAAATATTTATTTACACTTATTTTTAATTAACTATAATTATAGTCTTAAAATACTCTTTAAGTTTTTTTAATATATAAGAGAAACGTGTAATTATTTTTCACTCTTACTGTCACAATTCAAACTCTTAATTAAGACTAACATATTCACACTTCTAATTTATCTCAACTTATACTTTTTGTCTCGTAATTTATAAAATTATATAACTGATCACAGCAATAATATAGGTAGATTTTGGTGGCTTTCTCACCTATTGGAATAATAGTACTCTTGTTTTTATCCAAATAGACTTTCTATATGGTTTATATAGTACATATCATCGAATTAAGAATTTTATCTTACAATAGACTATTTGATTACAAAAATAATTATTGATATCTTTAAATTTTCTATAAGTATTCTCTTCATAAAGTTAATATTATTGCATAATAATTTGCATTCAAAGAAATTTTTATTTTTGTTATGAATAATATTTTTAAAAATTAATAAGTATTTTTAAAAATAACAAAAATTTCAATTTAAAATTATATTTAACTTGGCACTCATTAAAAGTGTGAACATATTCATATTAATTAGGAGTGTGAAAATAATTAGAGTGATAAATTAATTAGATGTTTGACTTATGATTAAGAAAATAACTTAGCTGTTTTAGAAAATTACTATTATATTTAGTTAGAAAATAGTATGAATAGATCAGTTCCAATAGCCCACCAATAATACTTTCCTCAAATATCCTTCAACATTTATAATAAGATAATAAGAGAATCAATTTTATTCAAAATTATTTAGTCATATAATAATAAAATAATATTCCAAAATTATTGTAAAGGAAAATTATATTTAAATGATCAATAAAAATGTGCAATTCTATAAAGCTTCTGAAAGAAGAAACTCTAAAAGATCCCCCATGTTTTAATCTATTAGAAAGAAAAATGCTTGTTCTGCTAAGTTCATTATTGTTGTGACAGCTACCAAAAGCCTAAAACACTTAATATATGTGATGATTACCATATTCTAGAGATTGGGGATACAAAAAGTAAATTAAATCCATAGAATCCAACAAACTTTCCTTCTTAAGTGAATTATTCTCTAACGAAGATTTCATATCACTACTAATAGTGGTGGAAGTGATGCAGAAATATAAGATATTAAGTGAAATTTTTTTAAATAAATTTGTTTAAAAAATAAAAAAAAATGTATACATGCATATTAAAAATAAATTTCAATGAATATTCTCATTAAAAAATATATTTTTTATAATTAATTTAATCTACTCATTTTTTACCTAAAAGTTTTCAAAATTAATAACCCATGACTTAATTTCTAAGCAACAAGTCATGCTAGCTCTTATAATAAACAATTAACTTGATCTTATAGAATCTATCTAGCCTATACGTGTCAAGATTATTTGATGATGATACTTTACTTGCTATATGTATATTTTTCTAATTCATATCATTGTTACTTTATTATTATTTTATTATCGCAATGATGACACAGCATCAAGCAGCATCTGATGCAGCTCATTCTTACACATATTATAATAGCCATAATCATTCCATTTTTCTTTAATATTCGATGTTGATTATTTATTTCTTCTCATCCCTTTTTTAACTCCCATTTTGTCCTCGCAAGTTTACACTAACTAAGGACACAGAAGGAGAGACTGAGAAATTGCATACCAGTGGATGTGCTTCAATGGCTGCTTCAGGTTGAGCCCCACGGGTGAACTTCAAATACCTCTCTATGAGCCCTTGCATGGTTCTTTTGAATATATATGAATAAATAAAATAAAAAACAAAGAAACAAAGCGAAAGAGAGTTCAGAGACCATAACACAAATGCATATATATATATATATATATTTGTACTATGCATATTTATATTAGGGTTAGAAATTGCAGTAGTGTTACAGCTACAATATTGCTGTTGTGGTCAATGTCTTAACAATATTAGGCCTATGATTATGATTAATTTTTAATTATAATATTCTTCCATATTTAATCATAATTGTTGCAACAACAAAAAATAGCAACTCAAAATATGATAGAGAAAAAAAAAGGAAAAAGTAAAAAGAGAAAATATGTAATATATATATATATATGTATAATTCATTTGGCTAAGTTCAAATGAAACAGCATACCATGTATTCTACATGACTTGGTATAATAATTACATTAATTTGTGAGAAATACGAAGTATATATAGAGAGAAAGAGAGAGACCCTTTGGTGGCTTGTTCATAGAGCTTTCCATGGGCGGAGAAAATGACAAGGCCAATTTCAGCGTCGCACAGTACAGAGAGCTCCTTAGCCTTCTTAAGAAGCCCTGCTCGGCGTTTGCAGAAGGTAACTTGCCTGTGCACCGGGTTCTCAATTCGCTTCATCTGAACCTTTCCACGAGCCATTTGAACTTGATTGATGAGTTATGAGAATTATGAGTGAGTCTGTGAGTGTGCTTTTGTGCGCTTCTATAAACACAACCTCCCACTAGTTTGAACTAGCTTCGAGGTTGCGCTGCAGGTACCCACGTTCAGGGGACTTAGTATCTCTAGCAATTGCTAGCTTCTCAGTTTGTGCGACCCAAAGCCTTATATATCCATTAGGATTTTTCCGGTCTTGAAGTTGAAGACTTGAAGGGATTCATAATGAGAATTGTTAATTATACTAAATATAAAGTTAGCTCCTACTTTTCCCATCACTAACTTTTGTCTAGTCTCTCATGTTCATATCTCTCTCTTCCAACCCACTCTAGAAGAATCATAATTATCTCATATTAGGAGAATATGATAATATCATGTTAGGAGAGACATAAACATAATATATATGACCTATTATTTAATTAGGTCCATATATATATATATATATATATATATATATATATATATTATATATAAAATTATACATGTTATGTTTATCTCTCTTTTAATATAAGTACATGAATATTTAGTATAAAAGTGTGAGCTAATGATATGTAGAAGGAAAACTAGTGTGACAGAAGTACCATTTAAGAACTTCCATAATAGTGTGCAGTGACTCTAATTTTTATGGAGGCGTTTGACACGGTCTTCATATATCTTAGGATATCTTATATGTCATTTAACATTCAAAATATTTGAGTTAAGTATATAAGAATTTAAAGTGTTTGGTTGTATCTAATGTTATGACAACTCAGCTCCTGAAGCTACACTTCAATTATGATTATTTGTTAAGATAGCTAATTTTGTTAAGTTCAGTTACTATTGTAATTCTCTTATATGCATAAGCGATATGTTATAAATAGCTTACATCTGTAATCTATCAATGAGATAATGAAAAAGAAAGCAAATATTATTAATCTATCTGCTATCTTCTCCATCAACCATCTCTCTGGAATTCTTAAAGTTCAAATAGTTCCTTAATTCGAAGATGGTATCAGAGCGCTAGCGCGAATGGAGGTCCTTCTCGAGCTCAAAATGATGCTTCCGTTGTACTCAATCATGTCAACTTTTCTTCAGTGTTAACACAAGCTAGTCAAATCGTCAGAGTGAAACTAGAGGACACTAACTTCTTGCTGTGGAAACAACTAATAATAGTAGCTGTCAGAGGCTATAGTCTCTAGCATTTCCTTTTGGGTACACAAAGGGTACCAAATCAGATGATACAGGATATGCACGGAGGTAAGAACATCAACCCAAAAATTGTCAATTTTCAAAGACAAGATTCATTGTTGGTTTCTTGGATGTTGTCAACCATAAGTACCAACATTCTTCCTCAGCTGGTTGGTTGTGATTCAACCCAAGAACTCTGGAGTACCATTGTGTAAAACTACTCCTCACAGTCAAGAGCCAGAGTCATGCAATATAAACTGTAGTTACAGACCATAAAGAAGGGAAATCTCTCTATGAGAGAGTATCTTGTGAAAATAAAAACTCCTTTTGATACATTGGCATCTTGTGGCCATGTGATTTCCAAATCAGATCATGTTCTTTATGTTCTTACTGGTCTATGAAGTGAATTTGATCCCATTGTAGCTGTTATTTCATCTAGGAATGAACCCTATACCTTGAAATATGTGACTTCACACCTGTTAGCCTCTGAGTGTAGAGCTCTGCAACACACTTATGGTGAAGCCTCAGCTAATCTTGCAACAAAGAAACCTTGGGTTCAACAACCAAAATAGTAACAAGAACAACCTAACTCAGGGTAGAGGCAGAGGAAGAGGCTGGTCTAACTCAAACAATAGACCATAGTGTCAATTATGTGGGAAAATAGGACACACTGTACACAAGTGTTGGTACATATTCGACCCAAATTTGTTTGGTGTGAATGATTCCTCAAACTCACAATCAAGCAATTTTCAAAGGACTACTCCAAAATGTCAACCTACATACCTACAGTGTAGATACATTTGATCACTTACAAGTCAATGTTGTTACTGCAAGTCCTAGTGATAATTCTTGTCAATGGATTCCAGAGTCAGGTGCAATCCACCATGTAACAAATGAGGTTGCCAATCTATCCCTTGGTCATGAATACTATGAATACTATGAAGGAGACCAGGTTAAAGTGGGTAATGGCTCTGCACTTGATATTTCTCATATTGGACAATCTTTCTTTCTCTAAAATTGCATAAAGCATGTCTTGAAACTAAATAATTTGTTGCATGTACCTTTTATTAGGAAAAACCTCCTTTGTGTTTCAGAGTTTTCCAAAGACAATAATATCTCATTTGAGTTTTTGCCAAATTCTTGTTTTGTCAAGGATTTAAACACCAAGGAGGTCCTTCTACAAGGGAGACTCCATGAAGGACTCTACCAATTCAATCTGTCCAAACTACAACACTCAACTGCTGCTCACATTCACAACTCATAATTGTTGCCGAACACCACTCAGTGTTCATTACTTGGTTCAATTACAAATACAACTGCTCCAACTAGTGCATCTTACTTAAATTCATGTAATAGTCCAAATGTAACAATGTATAATACATGGCATAAAAGATTAGGTCATCCTAGCTCTCAAATTCTTCATAGAGTTCTTACTCA
>JASKGM010056107.1:0-54312 GCA_034509205.1 Ceratonia siliqua | reverse complement strand
GATATTTAAATATTATTATATATGATATGATATGATAATTATGAATCTTGATATATATTAATCATGTATGTTAATTTGTTTTTTAAACAAAAAAATTATTTAAAAATTTAAAAATTTAATGATTTATTATATTTTACAAAATTAAAATTTTAAAATTTGTACTATTTATTATTTCTTAAAAAAACTCAATATAAAGATAAAATAATAAATGTAATATAATAATCTAACTTTAAATAGTACTTATTATTATTATTATTATTATTATTATCCACAACGATCATATGCTGAGATACCTTCAGTTTCTGCTATCACAAGCACACCCTTTCGTTTTCAGTGTTTTCACCTTTGCTTCTCCTCAACGTTCGGTAGCCTAAAAGGTTGCAATATAAAATACTAAAATTAAGAGAAAATGGAGAGAGAGTAGACTTAGAGAGAGGGTAAACAGGAAAGTGGGTTGAATAGTTTATTGTGAAGGCATGACCCCCATGAACACTTGTCTCTACACATGTCTAACTTCTTCTGCCTCTTCTTGTTGAGACTCCGTGTTGTCACCTCTGGTGGGAGAGAGAGGCAGAGAAAGAGAGACTGTGAAGGGTTGGGCTGGGGATTCCAGATGCTTTGCAAATGGGGAAAATTGAACAGCAATATCTGCAGCAACAGCAGAGGCATGAGACTGACAATCGAGGTTCTACGGGATTTCTCTGCCGGGGATGTTCGATGGTTTTTCGAAGATTTGCAAACGAATTCAGTTTCAAGTGCTTCTTCCTTTTGATTCTGAGTGTGTCCGTTTTGCTTTCTGGGATCTTCTGGATACTTCCTAGATACACTATCAAGTCTGGGTTTGATGCAAAGGAAGCAATTAAGCTCAGTGGTGAGTGTCTCCCTCCTTTCTTTATGTGATTAGGGTTTTATTCTTGATTTTGTTTTTGGAACAGATTGGCATGCTCTTTCCTTGATTTGATGCTTTTAGCGAATGGGAATTTGCATTCACGTTTTGGTTATGTTATGTTGGTTTTGTAATGATTCTAATTATTTTCTGTTTGGAAAATTTCTTTCTTGTTATTGGATATCAGCCCACGGAGGTGTGATTGTTATTTAACAATTGGGTTGTGGACAAACGGTTTCTGGTAGTGACGTTGTTGCTCAAATTTAGATTTTGTGATCTTTTGAGCAAATGCTGTTGATGGTCTAATTGTTTTGTGATTAGGTTCCTGTGTTTCTTTGAAAAGGCAGATCTTTTTTTTCTTTTTAGATTTCGGGCAAGAGTTTTTTCAAAATGGCAAATCTCAAGAGCAGCCGCAAGAATATTTATCAAGGTGTGATTAATGATCGACTAAATTGTTGATTTTAAAAGTTGCAAAGATTTTGAAAATTGAAAGAGTGCATCCAATGCTTCAGATAACGTCAATCGTATAATCTAATATACCTTTGTTGAGTTTGTGACTGCAACTTTGTTCTGTGTCACTAGTACTGTAGATTTGGATTCTGTAGAGTGCTAAATTAATACGCGTATGTATTACCAATGAGTTGTCGTGGAAGTTTGGACATGTAATGTAACAAACATTATTTCTAGAATTAAACATGCTTCTTACTATCGGTCTCTGTAGGCTGCAGCTTCTATCTACACTGTTAAATACGTTTTTAAAGGCCTTTGGTTTCTTTGGTGTCTTCAACATGCATATCTTAAACCCAAAAAAAAGAACATTTGTAGTTATGGGTAGTTTTTTGAAGTTTTAAAACTACTTACTATTTTTAAAAATAAAAATTGGAATTAGTAAGTAGTTATTTGAAGTTAGTGGGTAGTTGCTTGGGGTTTGGAAACTTCCTAATATTTTTAAAATTAAAAAAAAAGAATTATAATTAATGAATAGTTACCTGAAATTTCAAAATTTTTATTTTAAAATAAAAAATAATTATTTAAAGTTTTAAAACTATTTAATTAATGTAAAAAAGTTGATTGACTATTAGTGCATGTCAAGCCACTAGTATATATTTATGTAAAAGCGTATATATGGAAACATTCATAAATGGCATGTTCAGTTTAGTAATGCTTCAAATTATCAGTAATTGACGAACTTGTTGATTGGGAGATTCATCCTGGCAAGTCTCAATAGGGACTGCTACTTGCTAAATTTAGTGTCTTCTTTTGGCAGGCATGGTCTGGAGAGAATAGTGGGAGAATTTAGTGTCTTCTTTTGAAAGTAAGAGAGATAATTGCAAATGTTAGTCCTTCTGATTTACTTGATGAAATAAAAATATAATTCATGTTGAATGAAGTCATCATGAGTCTGTTGTTTGCGGTAAAAGTCATTAAGTTTAGAATCCATTTCATTTCTGTTTCAGAACAAATTAATACTTAAATTTAATGGCTATTTTATCTTACCTGCAAAAGAATAACAAGAGTTGGGTGAGAACTGAGAAATGGGTGAAAGATTAATAGACACAATACAATAATTCTAAAATATAAATTATCCACCTTTCGCCCCTCAAATTGAATTTCACAGAATGAAATCTGACCTATTTTGTTAGGATTCCAAATATGTAAAAAAAAAAAAAAAAAAAAAACTCCCAGTTTTTAATCTACTTTATTTTAATGTCTAAAGATGTCAAACTGAGAAAGAAATGTAGAATCCATCTTAAATGGTGTATATGCAGTTTTTTAACAGCTCAAATTTTTTTTAAATAAAAAAAGTAAAAGAGCGAAAGATTCAAAAACTTTGTGTGGATACTTTATTAATGAGAAAGATTCTCTTCAATGTATTTTCTTACTCATATAGGTTGTCTTTTCATGTTTGATGCTGCTATTCAGCCTCACTCTATCCTAGTTAATGCTTGTATTGGAGGGATGAAAGGCATGTTTTCTTGATTGAACTGCAGAGTCCTCTGAACTTTTGTGACTGACTAGTGATTTCTTGTAGCAGAAGAATCCTTCTCTTTAAATGGTGAACATAATAGTCCAAAGAGTATATAGTATTGACAGTGACACAACATGGTAAAAGGTTGAAAGTGAGGCAACTCTATTAGTCATTCCAGGTTCTAAAAATAATCTATTCTTTTGGAGCTATAGATTGTGTTAATCTAGAGTACATCTAAAAGTTATCTACTCTTTTGAGCTTAGCACAGGAGGCTGGGTGGATTGGGGTTTGGTTAGAGGTTCTAGGTACAATTTCCAATACCAAAAAAGAGAGTTTGCAAGTCTTCAAAGCTGTGTTTTCCCATTTTTCCAGTCCTTCTAATTGATAAATAAAGGTGATGCTGGGAAGAAGGTATACAATGTAGGTACTAGTAGCATCAAATTTGATTGCAATGGAGACATTGCAACTAATGTATGAATCATTAATACACTATTGTTGAATAGAGTATAGAAGACAACTTCTTTTGGTTTAATTCCAATAATTTTTTTAAGTGCAGACATTAACTTAGGTTCAGCTTTTGTTGAAGCTTAAAGAAATTGTAGATTGCCATGTTTAGCATTATTTGTCTGTGTTACGGAGAATTAATTTCGCAGTTTAGAAAGATTATGATATGATGTAGCAAGTGTATATTTTTTGTTCTTGCTAATGGCCAAAAAGTAAAAAATAAGAAAAAATATTTCTGTTGTTGCTAGATATATTTTTCATGCAATAATAATGTTCCATTTTTTCCCCTCGTTTTCTTTCTTTCTTTTGGATATGGAACTTAATCATTGATTATCAGATAAGCTGTCCTCTAATGTGCTTTTCTATTATGACACTGTTTTCATTCTTTATGGTAGTTTGAGAACTTGAATAACTTTGTGCTTCTCCCTCTCAGGTGGTTGTAATCTGTTGACATATTTAAATCCTGTTATTCAAAATACTTGTTAATAGTTACTAAGTGAATTAGTTCATCTGAATTACCCTTGCATCATAGTTGGCCAATATTAGGACAGTTATGTAGGAATTCCTCAAATTCCATGAGTTCCAAATATTCAAGTTTCTATGCTAAAACCACTTTTGCCTCTGGTCAGAGATAATTAATATCATGATGATGGAATTTGAAGGAAAATAGAAATACTTAATTTCTAGAACAATGGATTGATAATTTTGCTGTGTTAGCAAACCTTGCTGCAAGGTTGCAATCTTGTACAGGTGAAAGCAAAGTCATTTTGTTGTTCATAACCTTTGTACTGTGCAATACATGTGGTTTGGTTTGCTTAAACTATTGCTTATAAATTTGGGTAGTAAAATACTTCAACCTCCCTTAAATTTTTTTTTTTATTTTACATGAACCTCCCCTCTATTTCCAAAGCCTACACAAAGTCACAAACATCCCTTGAGCAGGAGGAACTTTTGAAAACTCAGAAAATTTCAAGGGCGTTTATTGTAGGGTTTGAGAGTGAATGTGTAGGATTTTCTAGGTTTCAAGGGAGGTTTGTGTAGGTTTTGAAAATAAAGGGGATATTTGTGTAAAATCAGGAAATCGAAAGGAATTTGAAGTATTTTATTCTTTTCTGTTTAGTAATTGTTTTATAATATGGATTATATATACATTTGAATGCTTATCTAAGTGACATTGATGGAATTTTTCTGACACTTGATACTTTGATTTTTTCCGTGAAAATATCTTCAGCTACCGTTCAGGCATATTTCAGACTGGAAAAGCCAGTTTCACAGCTTATACCATTCATTGAAAGATTAGAATATGACATATACAGTGAAATAGGTGTCCCAAATACAAAGGTTTCACCTCAAGCTTCTGCTCTGATATTTTATTCCAAGACTTTGTTTAGGTATAGAAAGTGATTTATAATTCACTTATTCTTTACAGGTGGCTGTCCTATCCATGCACCAAAGTGGTGTATCTAACTGGACTGATGTGGTGTTTGGTGTTCTCTCCGATCCAATGAGTGCTCCTATAAATCCAGTTTCCTTGAGTGTGCTGAGATCATCATCAATAGAACTGTTCCTTCAGCAATCCAACCTGACTTTAACAACATCAATATTTGGAAATGCATCTATGTTTGAGATCTTGAAATTTCCTGCTGGGGTAACTGTAATACCAGTGCAGTCTGCTTCTATTTGGCAGATACCCCAGATTCTGTTTAATTTTACTCTCTATAATTCAATATCTGAAATACTTGATAATTTTGCTGAGTTCGAGAATGAATTGGAGCTTGGCTTGTATCTGAGATCTTACGAGGTATAGTTTCAACCTGTTTTACTTATTATTTTGGGCATTGCAATCTTGGTTTCAAAAGTGCCACGTCACTGGAAACCCTAAAGTTATTATAGATTTATAATTTCACTTATATCAGCAATGAATTCATCCATTTGAAACTTTTTGTATCAGATATATATTACCGTGCACGATTTAATACAATATTCATGGGAGGGGAAGGCAAATCTTCTAATATTAAATTTAGAAAACAGAGGATGAAGAAAATTAGTACTTAAAAAAGATTCATTCTTTACATTTTCTTGTCAAAAGAATCCTCGATAGTTTAAATTACTGTGGGAAACCTGATGGTGTGCCTTTATGACCTCCTTGGTGTTTAATGAATTTTAAATCACGGGTTTCTTCTTCTCTTTTAAGCAAATGATTTTCCTTGTCTAATCCCCTGAGAACTCCAAAATACTTCAGATATCCGTTAATTATTGAAAATTTTACAGAACATATACAGAAGTTAATTTATATCTAACACCCTGTCCATGTTGTTTTGATCTGTCTTCAACCCTATTTTTACTTTTCATGCAGAATGTCTTTGTGCAAATAACAAATGCAAATGGCTCAACAGTAGCTCCCCCAGTAATAGTGCAGGCTTCAGTCATGTCAAATTTTGGGGGGCTCCTGCCCCAGAGATTGAAACAATTGGCTCAAACAATTACAGGATCTCCTGCAAAAAATCTTGGCCTTGATAACTCAGTTTTTGGCAAAGTCAAAGAAATCAGCTTATCTTCTTATTTAAAGGGTACACTTCATGCTGGCCCACCATCTCCTTCCCCTGCTCCATCCCCACAGTTAATTGATTATGCTGAACCATCAATTTCACCATCTCGTGCTCCTTCTCACTCTCCAACATCCCCACCTACTGCTGCCCAACCCCCATGTTTTGACTGTGAAGTATCCTCGCCTGCACCTTCTATTGTGACTGCACATCATCCGTACCCCTGTCCATTTGATGGATTAAGATACCCTCCAAGCCCTTCACCAATATCTTATTCTAACCCATCCTTTTCTCCAGATTATACACCTGCTGCTGCTCCTACCTCAAGCCCCGCTACTGACTTATCCCCAGATCTTTCACCTATCACTGAAGGCTCCAAGCTTAGCCAGGGTAATAAAAGAGCTGAAACATTGGTGTCTTGGTCACTTGCTCCATCAGCTTTATGTAAGTTTACCTTTCCTAATAGACCCATCCTTTCATTTCTCATGCTTGGCTACAGTTGAAACTGATGATATTTACCTACTGCTTGATAACATGCTAAGCATCCTGTTAAATTCTTTGTTATATCATATAGCTTCTTATCCTAATTCTGAAGGGCTACTCACTTTTTTGTGTACTTCATACGTACTATGATTGTTGTATTTGCACAATGTTCTTATATGCATACCTAGGACACAAGCATTTCGGGGGTTATTTTGTTAATGATGGAATGGTCCTTATGAATATACCTAGACCAGCTTCTTTTATTCTGATGCACTTTTTGAGTACAAACTAGGTGATTGTGGTCCAGAGTGGTCCCATCAACTGAAAATGTTCTTAAATATCTAATAGAATATCTAGATGCTAAATTGATTTGCTCCAAGGTGAAACCAGAAATGAGGTTTAATTGGTGGAATTTGAACTTATTGAAAAGGATCCAAGAGGCCTCTGGTTAAGACAAAATCTTATTGCATCAAACATGGTATATCTGGGAAAGACAGCTATTGCGAAGCAGTGAACCCTACATGCATATTGATTGAATACTTGATACTTGTTAAAATTGTTGATAGTCAGGACTAGTTGCTATTAACTGTTAAAAGCATTAATTGAACTATAAGGTCACATGACATTGTTTGTTACCTGCCTTAAAACTGTTATTTCTATGCAAAGGCAATTACAGACTTTTTCCCTTTTCTTTCTTCGGTGCAGCTTCAGCATATGGTGATTTCGATCAGGAAATCTTGCTATTGGGTATCTTTATGCTATTGATCTATAGTCTCTTAGGTTTTTCTCTATGATATCACATTTTGATGATATGGAGATGCTGCCTAATGAAGGATCTTCCAGCCATGCAAGCCAAGGATGAAATTTTACTTCAGGTAGGCAAACCTCCATTTGAAGCGCCAGAGGGTAAAGGGTCAAAGCCAAAAAAGTTGGCAGGCCGCTCGTTTAGTACTACATATTGGATGAAGCTTGGAATTGATGATCCCAAAGGGGAAAACTAACGAACAGCTTGATAAATTGAGAGCAAGGATCGGCTTTCAGATGTCAAAAGAACCATCTCTTGTATCCATTCAAGTGTATAATATGCATAGAATTGCAGGTTCTTTTATCATCTGAATCTGTAAAACTTCTACAGTAATATCCAAAAAAGGTAAAAGTTGATAACGATTGAATAGTTCTCTCTACGTACCCCCACCCACCCCATCCCCGCTTAAAGAAAATACAAGAATTTGAATAATTCCTGTGGGAGAAGATTAGCGAAAGTGGAAAAGATGGGAAAGGCAAAATATAAGATGGTTATTCAGAATGACTCTTAAAAATCAAATTAGTCCATTTTTCCCAAGAGCTTTCAGTTTAAAGTAGATACAATTAAGTAGGAAAAAGATATGGCCCCAATATGTTCTTACTTTCGTGTTTTATTCATCAAATTGCAAATGATTTTAGTGGAACATGTAAACGCAATGAAATCATCCCCACAAATATATGTTTACAAAATCACTTTTTTTTTTGGAACATCATAATCTTTACAGGTTAAAAAAATGGCATTTCTCATTAATTAATTATTTTTTATATTATATATGTTTTAGAATATTTTAATTTTTTTTACTTATAATAAATAATACAAGAAAAATTATGAATGAATAATATAAAAATATTTTTTAAAAATTTTGAAAAATTAAAAAAAATATATAATATCAAAAATAATTAATTAATATAAAAAAATAAATAATAAATAAAAAGTCGGCTAATCTAAAGTTACTCTAGTGTCTCCCTTGTAAATTACCTGGTTGCGATGGAGTCTAGCTAACCCGTGTCATTAGATCGCTGTTTAGCAGAAGAAATGTAACATATTTCAACGAATGGCTTTCCAATAAAATGGCAAGAGTCAATGAAAAAATAATACCTAGTAAATAATATATTTTCAAATTATTTGTTTATAATGTTAATCTAACAAATCAATACAAAGTAAAGGTACTTATCGTACAATCAAAGCGTTCGTTGTACCTTAAAAGCCAAAGCAATGGTTATGCGGATGGGGATCTCATGCCGTTGGGCTTTCAATCGCATGAGAATTGGTTGGAAGTTTAGAGTTGTCAATTTGACTTGGATAGTCACGATTTTTTAGGAAAAAAATATTTTTAAAAAAATATTTCAAAATACGTATAATATAAAAAAATAAAAAAAATAAAGTTGAATCGTGGTCGTCCAACAGAAGATGAACGGCCACGATTTGACTATATTTCGTACCGTCGGCATGCGACTGTACGGGATCTGAATCCTGGTTCTTCCTTAAAAAAAGCTATCCACGTTGTGATATCCATTATTAAATTATTTTTTAACAAGGTATTAAATTTTGTTTTGAGGTATCGTTTTGGCGGCTTAAGAAACGAAAATGTTTCGAAATGTTTCAAAAATTTCATGAAAACGAAAGAACTTTTAAAAAATGTTTCGAACAAGTTTAAAAAATAAATTTTTTTAATTATAAAATATTTTAACATGATAATAATAATATAGACATATAGAATTAGATAACATAGTATTGAATAATTATATTCTCATTCAAATAACATTAATATAATTAATGTTCATAAATTTTGACAACATATGACATATATAAAACTTAATGCAAATTACATATTATACTCAAAGTCTCAAATTACACAGTACATAATCAACAATGATTATTAGAAAGTTTGAATCAATTAACAGTAAAATGTCTATGAGATAAATATTCAAAATATTAATATAATCTAAGAGAAAATTGATAATGTCTCTCCACATGGTCACAACTCACAATAATCAATCCAACTTATATGAAAGCAGTAAAAATTATAATAATTCAACTTTTTTTTTTCCAATTTTGTTTCGTTTCGGTACTTTTCGTTCGATTTTCATCAAAACGAATCGAAATCATACGATTCGTTGCTATTTCGGAATTGAAATAACATGTCGTTTCAATTTCGCACAAAATCAAAATTTTTCATGCATTTCGACGACATAAAATTTAGTTCCTTGCTTTTTAGTAGTTAGGCTCACCGACAATTTTTCTGAGCTACTGGCATACAAACTAAATAACCATGGACCAACCAATTGCAAACCCCAATTATCACCAGTATCCTCCAGGGACATGCTTCACTAATATGAAATAAATACTTATCTTCCCTGCACGCAAATCAAAATACTTCCTCGAGTCTTGGACTGGATAGATCATTCCATTCCCTTGATAACCACAGGGCCAAATTACTTCATCATCAATTAGAGCACAGGAACAGCAAGAGCCAATCCTAGATTCACCAAAACAATTAGAACTCTGTACTATGCTTTTTTTGAACAGTAAGCATTACTTACAATAGTCTGTTCCTAAACTCTTGCCCGATTACTTCTGCTTGATAACAACTGCTTCAAAAATGCCATCAGACCTAAAGTTAGGTGCAAAGAGTCTTGGATCAACAGGCCCTGGAAGACTAAAAGAAAGTGTGAATGGTCCAGGAGGGCACAACTGCCGGGTTTTCATCTGGAAAACACGTGATTGTTTCCTTATAGTTGTTCCACCACTTAACAACCCTTGGATATGAACCCTCCCATCAGATTCAACCTCACAACTGAACTGACCTGCAATAAATTACAACAATAGTTCATTAGAAATAATTGAGTAAAGCAATTGGATATTCTTAGAAAAACATGGATACATGTTAGGAAAGTCGTGATTGGATGAACAAAGCGACAATAGGTAAAACAAGAAGAAAATGGCCTGAAGACAGAGTCTTAGCCAAAGGACAGTCAAGCAACATGTTGTAATAGATAATTGTTCTGAGCAACACTGAAAACCTATACCATATCTTTTTTATTGCGTGCTAAGCACTGTAAGGTCCTCAAGATCACTCATAAAGTTGCCCAGAAAATAAGGTCATTATTGATGGAACAAATTGATTAAAGAGGTCCTATAACAAAAGGAGGCTACACACTGTTGATATTGATGACCCTTGGCTAAGATACAAAGAGAAACATTGCCTCTGTAGTATAAATGTATTATGCACTAAGGGACTATATTCTATTCCTCATAAATTTGAAAAAAGGACCTCTCCAGCAGATAAATAAAAGGCAACCCAAAAACAGGAAGGAAACATCAGTAATAGATGAAGACATTAGGCAAAGAGAGAAAGAGAAAAAAAAAAAAAAAAACATACTATTGTCTTTCTTCACCCCAGGTAAAGCAACTCGGAATAGATATGCAGCTTTACTAATACCAATATCCACAACACCAACAGGTGGACCAAATAACCCTCTTCTGGCTGTCCCAGTTAAAAGAAGAGAGGCATCTATATCACAATCTTCTACGTCTGGAATAGAGAGAAGGGGCATCAAGGTATGCCCATCGGAGTTGCAAATCCTCCTAGAAGGATCTCCCTTACCATTATGTTTTGTAGGAAAGACGCCAGGAAATTCTGGTATCGGTGGAGAATCATGAAAACACTTTCTCTTGTACTTTTGTTGAAACTGTGTTGATGGGAATTCCCCATTTGAAATAGCTGCCTGCTCTTCGTTGATGCAATTATGCTCACCTCCCTTGCTTGATTGATAGTTAAGTTTAGCACTTAGACATTCACTTATATCTATCTTAAAACTATTTACACCAGTTAAATATCTGAATCTCTTAATATCCTCCGCTTTCATGTATGATGTAATAGGATCATCAATTAAAACAATCCCTTTAACAATTCTGAAGCTATCTGGGTACCATATCTGTTCATGAAGATTTAAAGGAAAAAAACTTGTGAACTGCCGACTGTCCTCTGTAGACGTAGAGCTAGGCAAAAATAAGATTCCCTTTAGATACATATGCAACATATTCAGCTCTAAGACTAAGTCTGGTTGAGCATCTCTCAGGACATAGTAATATAATCTCTCTAACAGAGAAATGCTAGCATAAGAAGATCCCAGATCACTCAAAGTATATGGTGGCAACCCTGCCACTAGTCTTTCAGCTGCTGAACATCTAGGCTTATCAGACTTGACATCAGGTCCCAAGTAAGTACTCATGATGAAGTTAAGAAGAAATTTTGAATCACCAATCAATGGTTTGACAGACCTCTTACAGTAAAGCTTTCTTTCGAAATCCATGTCAGATTGACTGTCTTGTGTATTCACCTGTACAAGGATATAAAATCTAGCTTCCATTACTATTTCTGAAATATTTCGTGCCGAGAATGCACAGTGCAGCACTAGCTATCTTTTCACTATATACATCACTTAGGTGCACATAATGGATGAATCTGAACTTATAAGTAAAATGTTCATGTGGGACCACTTAAATTCAAATGCTTGGAAAGTTGTGCAAACAGTGATGATTATGGAAGTTGTAATCAAGGTAAATTTATGGGGGTAAAATGTTTTTTACCCAAAAAAGAACATAAATTCAACAGGAATATATAAGAAACTTGACACATACAAAATTTGAGGCATTAAGGACCATTTTGTTACCCACTATCATCGGGCAATAAGAGTCAGAGATGATAATTTCTATCACAATTTATAAACTTAGCGCCAAAACAAAGGCACATTTCAAGATAATCATAGTATTACAAACAAGGTAAATTTCGCGAGCGAACAGAACCCTAGCTATTACATTTCAACACAGAATAACAGTTGATCCGTCATCTTGGACATAAATTCAACAGGAACTATCATGGGGATCGGTCTACAGTGCAATTTGAACAATCAGTGGCTTATAAATATGACAGTTAAAAGGAGATTGAGAGAAGTATTATTGTTTATGGAGCATTACAGGATGAAAGCGGTTACAATTGTTTTGAGTTTCAGCAGCCAAACTTACAGTAATTATAAAATTCACTCTCTAGTCACGTCGCCGGCGACGGCGACGAAGACGGTGAGAGGCGAAGAGAATTTGGAGGGTGGTTCTCTTCTCTTCTCGGTGAACCAAGAATTGCCAAAATCTCTTTTTCCTTTTCTTCTTGCTAAAAACCCCTAACCAAATTTGGTTTGAAGTCCACGTTTTTCCTCTGTTTCCATGAACGCCGGACCCCAAACCAAAAAGGATGAAGGAAAAGTGGAAAACCTCCTCCACCTAGTCCATATTTCATTTAATTTTTGTTTTCCTTTTTTTCTTTTATAAGGAAATATTCAAATATTATGAAAAAATTATTATTTAATATTCATTGGGCATTAGATTTTTATTTGATGTCATATATTAATATATTATTTAATTTTTTTAGTTCATAAGAAATGGTTATCGATTTTTTTATAATTAAATAATATTTTTTATAAAAAGTAAAAAAAAGGAAAAAAAAGTGTGTGGACTATACATGACACCTTTTGAGAATTTGGATACCAAGTAAAAATTTAGGGTTGGTTTAGTTTGTTGAAACATTTCTTATTTTTATTTAAAAATTTTTTAATTTTAAAAAATATATTTAGTTTATAATATTAAATATTGTTTTCAAAAAATAAAAACTAATTTTTCTATTAATTTTCTTCTTATCACTCATTCTTATACTATTTACGAAATTACAACCGTGTTTTCATTATTCAACTTAATTATAATATAGCCAATGCATTTTTAAAATTATTGTTTTTAGTTTTTAAAACTTTCAATCCACAGAGACAGATCCCCCTACCCCTGATCCTGGTTGAGGTATTTTTCTATCCACAGAGACAGATCCCAAGTAAAAAATTGAGCCCTTATAGAGCGTTTCATAAATATGTTCCAAATCCTCCAAGCAACTCTACAATCCCATACTGTATAGTGCATGATCTCCTTCACCCCTTCGCACGCCCTACAGTTGCCATCAATCCCATTGCATTTACTACATTTTTCCTGATTGATTAGACTATTATGAGTTATTTTCCAAATAAACATTCAGACTTTCTCCGGCCTTGGCCACCTCCAGATTTTATTCCAAATTGCAGTCTGAGCTTTCCACTTTTGTTCCATCAGACACCTATAAGCACTTCGAATGGTGAACTCACCATAACTGCTTCCCAGCCACACCAAACCATCCTTATCATCATTTGGACTTGGAGGAACAATAGCTTGAATTTTGGTTCCAATATTCTCAGGAAGAGAAATCCCAATTTGCTCCCAGTTCCAGTCACCTGAAGCAACCACATAATCCGCAACACAGGTGTCCAACATTCTCTACGGAATCGAAAATTGGATGGTCTCAAGCAGCATCCCTTCACCATCCACCCAAGGGTCTAAGCAGAATCTAATCTTTTGCCATTCCCTACACTCCACCCTTGGTAATTATTTAATACATACCACGCCTTCCCTATCACTTTCCACAAAGAAGAATCAACATTGTTAACAATAGTAGAAAAATGCCAGTCCTGGCTTCTCCCATACTTCCCCTGAAGCACTCTCACCCACAACTCAGTAGGTTGTGTCAGCCCAGTTTCATAATGCAACCCTGGTTCATAGGCACAAGCTTCCTCAATCCTAATCCACCACATTGTCTCGGCATGCATAATGTTACCCATTTAATCAAATGCACTTTTCGAATGCGTTTATCACCCTAAATAAAATTATGCTACATCCTCTCAATTTTATATTAGATCACTTTCGGAATTAAGGCAGACTGCATGGCGTAAACCGGGAGAGCACCAATAATAGACTTAGCAAGAGTCACTCTACCAGCCATGGAGATGCAGCTAGCCTTCCATCCAACTAAACGATGTCTTGCTTTATCTACCAAGTACTTACTTATATTGAGCTTTGCCTACTCTTCCATGAATTAATGGCATCCCCAGATATTTGCCAAGATTATCAGTAATGGAAAAGCCATTAATATTGGATATTGCTTGACGAGTGAAGGAAGGCTCCTTTTTAGAGAAGAATATGTAGGTCTTAACATTACTGACCTTCTAACCAGACATATCACAGAACTTCCTTAAACAATCTACCACATGATAAATTTGGTCTTTAGAAACTTATGTGAATAATAATAGATCATCAGTAAACATGAGATGGGAAATGAGAGGGCTCATTCTCCCAGCTCGCATAGGTCTCCAGGTTCTTTCTTTCACTGCTTCTAATATAATATGCTAAAGTTTATCAATACATAAGACAAACACGTAAGGAGACATAGGATCTAATTGTTTAATACCACGCTCTAGAAAGAATCTCTCAGTCTTCCCTCTATTCCAAAGTAGGTTCATGGACACCGATTGAACACAATCCATAATTATTATCCACATATTGGAAGGCAGATTAATCCAACATAAAACTTCATCAATAAAGCGCCATTTAATCCTGTCATATGTTTTTTCCAAATCCACCTTGATGGTAATGAAACCTTGTCTTTGTAATGTCCAATTTTTAAATAAAGACTTACAATTTTAAATGTTCAAAATAAAATAAAACAAAAGGAGGGTTCAACTATAAATAACCTAAAGCTTAGGGACTAAATAGTAAACCCATAACTTTAAAATATTACAAAAAAGTCCCTCTCCTTTTAAATCCCCAAAAATCAGAAAAATTCCCCATTTTCTTCCCCCTTCTTCATAATACCTTCACGGCGGCCTCCCCCTGCACGGAAACTCTCTCATTCGTGTCTCCTCCTATATTCGTTGATAACCCATCGCCCAGCCACCATCACCGTCTTGCTCCATCGTCCTTGTTGCTGCTTCGCCGTCTCATTATGCCATCGTTGGGTACGTGCTGCATATTGGGCATGCGTGAGAGCTTGGTCCGTTGAGGGAAGATTCCGAGATCAAATTCCATATTTGGGGGTAGTTTTCTTCTCTTCTCCACCTGAAGTTCAAGTCGTATGGATTCATTATTTCAGTATTCTTCTTTGTTTGAAATTTTCTAAATTCTGAAATTTCTTTGGGGTAGTGTTCTTCATTTTTCGAACAAACCCAACTGGAATAATTCATGATTTCTTACTTTGTTGCAGCGTCAGATCTTTAGGCGAGATTGGAATTCAGTTTTAAGTATGATGGAATTTCCTTCAATTTTCAAATCTTAGTGGTGAGTAGTCTACTGTGATTATGCTACTTTTAAGTAGTGGGGTAATAATCCTTGCTAAGTTTAATTATCACAACTGAAATGAAATGCAATTATGATTAAAAATGTATTATAGTAAAATTATTCTTCTTGATCAAAATTTATGAGTGATAGTTGTGGAGATATTAAATCAGTTAATACTGACATCCATTAATGCGAAATCCTTGATTCATTTCCAAAGCTTCATATTGATCAATGTATCTTTTCTGGAAACTTGAAATTTAAATTTTACTAAGTAGATTGCTCAGTCTATCTCTCTAGTTCAACGATCTCAGTTGGAGCTAACTCAGTGACTTTGTTTACAAAACAAAGTCCTTCTCTAATTAACATTAGTCATATCAAGAGATAGTAGTGATTTAGTATACTAATGTATTATGCGCATATTTATGCACTTAGGAATATCTGAAACAAGCCTTTCGGAAACAGAGCAGTCATAAAGTAGAAAGATTGTGGAAGTGGGATACCAAGCCTACAAATTTAACAGTGAGTGGATTCTTACTTACTTCTGAATACCTGAATCATTAAAGTTTACTTTGTAGTTCAATGATATTATTTGAACATGAATTGAAAGTGTTTCGAGCAAAGTGATATATATATATATATATACACACACGCACACACACATATACGTGATAAATTATTACTCTATTTCCAAGTATGAACTGTTTCTCATAGTGTTTATGGGAAAGCATGACCTGTATGAGATTTATGAAATTTATTTAGAATCGTACTCTGAGATCCGTAGTATAGTGGTGGTAGAACCATTAGGTGTACCTAGGTCACAACCTTTATCAATTGAAGACAGTTCCTGATAAAAGGTACTTCTGTCAGTGAGTGCAATTCCTAGTAGAAGTACGAGTTTTATTATGAATGGTTTCTTTGGATGAGAATGCTTTGAAAGGAAACAGGAAATTTAGTATTTTCCTTCAGTGAGTGCAGTTCCCGAATGTGGGGATCAGGTTACCCTCAAGTTAAGATTTATCTTCTGGAATGGGAATACTGTTTTCTCAGTTTGGGTTCTCCCCTTATATTGTTATGGATTATAGAAATTTATGATTTTATTGAAATATTTCTGAACATAATTTTTTTGTTGTTGTTCATACTATTAAATATTGTAATATGATTGTGAAACATATAAATTATTTTATTTCTTAAATGTAAGGTACATATTATATGGAAAAAGTACTGAAACGAGGTTTCATATTATTTTAGCGGTAATGCACTTTATACCTAGGAGTTCATGTATCAATTGATAAGTTTGATTTTCATTCACTGAGTCAGTGGACTCACCCCTCAATTTTAACATTTTTCAGATCAGGTCACTGGTGATTTTCCTTCAGCTCCGTCTACTCCCTTTGAACCTGCTGACTGAATTGGTAGGTAATACTCTGAGTAATTAGTGGAGTACTTTAGTGATTAATAGACATTTTTGGATAGATTGATTTCTTTTACTTTTCTAAATAAGAGTCTTAATCTGTAATAATGATAATTGTATAGTATATATGTAGTTGTAGATACAATCTATGTTGAACCCCTTTATTATTTTCTGTTTAAGCCACTGAGACTTTTGATTATGATAGGCTTGTCCACCTTATTTTTGAACAGATTTGTATCTTGGGATAGTCCATATTTCAAAAAAAACTCTGTCGAAATTTTTATTAAATTATTGACTTAGAATTTTTTTTTGTGAGAGTATTATTAACTTTTATTATTCATTTAAAAATGAGTGTTAATAATATTAGTTGCATGAGTATTTTAGGCTGATAGGTAATTTCTTACACCGGTCACGTACTCTAAAGTGGGACGTGACAGTCTTCTTCTAACCTTGTTCATCAAATGCATCATCTCTTGGGCTATAATGATATTATCTTGAATACATCGCTTCGGCACAAAGCAAGGGGAAAATCAACTTTGGTAGAATCGATTTTAACCTGTTGACAATAATCTTGGTGATAAACTTGTAAGTAACATTGCACAAAGAGATGGACAAAATTGAGAGATGAATTCAGGTTTGTCAACCTTAGGAATAATAACCAGAAGTGCATCATTAATCTCAGCAATATTTCTTTCCCCAAAGAAAATTTGCTTAGCCAGATTGATAATTGAATCACCTACAATATTCCATTGAGACTGGTAGAATATAGTAGGAAATCCATCTGGGCCCGGGGCTTTAAAAGCATACTAAACATAGAACTATGCACCTCATCAGGATGTAGCGGTTTATTTAATTCCCTTAACTTGCTATCCTCCACAACTGGAAATGTATAACGAGTTGCCTAATTCCTCGTAGGTGTGATCATGAAACAGTGTCTGATAAAATCTAAGAGCCAGCTCCTATAGTGCATCATACTCTTCAACCCACTCTCCGTAGTGGTTAGCATATCAATTCTGTTTCTCCTTCTACGAATTATGGTCTTAATATGGTAATAGCGAATATTTCTATCTCCTTTTGCCACACAATCCGCTCTAGATTTTTGATGCCATAGAATCTCTTCTTGTTTAAGAACCTCCTGCAGTTTTCCATTCAGACTGCCTTCCAATTTGTCAAGAAAAGGATTCCAGCGCCTCTGCATAGCACGTTGCACCCCCTCAATTCTGTTCATAAGTCGCCTTTTCTTCTTTAAAATATGACCAAACACCTTTCTGTTCCATCCCTGGAGAATTGGAGTTAAGATAGCTAGATTACCCTTCATAGGGTCATTCCTCCCCCAGTTACCAGCCACCACATCTTTGAAACCCTCATCGGAGAGCCAAACGGCCTTAAAACGGAAAAGTCTCTCCACTTTTCTAACATAAAACTGCGCAAGAGAAATAACAAGAGAATGGTTATCAGAATAAACACGAGGGATAGCTATTACCTTGGCTTCTTCGAAACAAACTCTCCACGGCTCATTACATAAAGCACGGTCTAACCGTTCAAAAATTCTGCCTTCCCTATTAAATAGAGGACCACGCCAAGTTAATCTAGAACCTCGGGTTTCTACCTCCAATAAGCAACAATCATCAATCCACTTTGCAAACATCTGACATCTCATCAAATTAATAGGAGCTCCACCCTTTTTTTCCTAAGCATGAAGATAGTCATTAAAATCACCTGCTAACATCCAGGGGCCATTCATATACTGGGCAATCCGCCTAAGCTCATTCCAAAGAATTGTTCTAGTATAAAATGAGGGACTAGCATAAATGGCCGTAAAGAACCACTCATCTCCACCCTTCTCATAGAACCTAACATGAATAAACTGGGCATGGACTTAAACAATAGTAACCGTCAAATTTCCTGATTTCCAAGCAAGCCAAATACCCCCAGATAATCCTTCTCCCTCAGTAATCACAACATTGTCGTATCCCAAGCTACGAAGAATGCCCTTAGCTCTACTTCCATTCACCTTCGTCTCCATTAACACCAAAACATCAAGATTATGTACACCGGGAACCTGCTTAGCCGCCCTACAAAACTCGGCATTCCCTACTCCTCAACAATTCCACGTTATTATTTTATTAACCATAAAATTTATATAGATAAACAAGCACCGACACTATGACATTTGCATGTCTTCCATCTCCAAAGGGTTCCTCTAGTCAAACACCATTTCCCTTAGATCTAATGGTTCCTCAATCATAGGCTCAATGCCAGCAATGTTATCTTCATTAAGGTCTATGTGGGGTGGCTTTGGATTATAGGCCTCCTCCTTTAACTCTTCACTATCACTATAGACAGCCTACTTCCCTGGATAACCAGTCTCTTACCAAACATATCAATAGTAGACCGTGGGCTTGCGTTTGCATGGCTTCGAGGCCCACAGCCTTTGTCCACATTACTATGCCTCTTTTGATTATCTTTTGGTAATTACACTAAATGTGCCCCCTGCCCCACCACTTGATTTTTATTGTTAGGAGTTCCACGTGATGTAGAATAAGCCATAGGTTTCTGCTGTTGACTTTTATCACTTGGTAATGGCGTCAAACATGCCCATTGATCTAGGATTTGATCATTTCCAATATGCTTTCCACGTGATGAGTGTACCATATCTTGACCCCCAAATTATGTTCCTTGAGTCAAAGATTTTTGGTTGTCAATTATAGCTCCCAGATCACGTACTTCGTCCTCCTCTAATACTACATAGCGGGATCATCTGAATCTACCCGTTCCTTCCCTATTCTTCTCCCCTAATATCCCGCATCCCTCATTAATCTGATAGCTAGAATCACGCCCCCTCTCCCTCCTGAATCTTCGCTGTTTCTGAACTAGCATCCATGGCCCAAAATGACTCCCCTTATTTGTGACGGTTTCAGGTTCGTCTCCAACAGTAGAAGACCGCTTTCTTGTCTCCATTTCCGTCGTATGCTTTTACTGTGGCTTTTTCGGACACCCTTCTCCGATATGACCATATTTTCCACAATGAAAGCATATTAAGTGAATTCCTTCATATTCCACCGAATAAGGGATACCATCAATTCATAATCGTGAAAGTAAGGGTTTCCTAAGATCAACTTCAATGCAAAATCTGGCGAATTTCCCTCTTGATTGCATGCAGGTATTAGAATCAACCTTAATGGTACATCCTACGTAGTTCCAAGTGTCTCCAATATCTTTCGATCATAGTATTCCATGGCTATCCCTAGTAAACGTATCTAGACTACAACCTTATCAATGGAAGCTGCATATGGGTAAAAATTTGGTTGCCATTCCCTAATGGTGAGGTAGTGATCAAATATCATCCATGGACCCCCAGTCAGAGCAAAGTCATAATCTTGGTATGTGCTGAACTTGACCAGGTGAAAATCATTGCCCAGGTCAATAATGGACATAACATCTTTCAGGGACCAAAGTTGCTTGAGTTTTTTCTCCAAAAAATGGAGCCCCGCTCTCTTTCCCAGAAGCTTGATGATTAGGCACTTCTTCCATGGCCTTTGTATCCTCTCACGTTCTTTTGCTGACAATTCAATCAAAGGGCATAGGGGATCCTCCTTACCAAAAGAAATTTTGATCCTTTTTTCCTTCCTCGTCTTAGGCACACTCTTGTCTTCATCCTCCTCTTCTGTCTCTGAATCCTCCTCTTTAGCAGAACCACTAAGGCCTCCCATTAGTGTACTCCTATAAGACATATGACCATCTTCATGGCCCCCTGACACCAAGGTTTCTTGCACCACAGTGTCATAGGAATTAGGCACCATAGAAGATCCATCAAAATCCCTACCTCCTCCCTTGATCTTCTTCACACTCCGAGCAAGAAGGTCTGCCTCCTCCAACGATTTTCCATCCCCAGCTAAGTCCTCTTTCTCCCTCTCTGCCTCTTCGCCCATTCCTCTCTCCAAATATTAGTAAACATTTAGTGTTAGACACCAGATAATTATGTTTTCAAAAATTTTTTTGATAAATTTGATTTATGAAAAATATATAAACAAAAAAGAACTATAAATAAAAATGTATAATATATATATATATATATATATATAAAATTTATATTTTTTATATAAAGGATTTATTTAAGAATTCTTCATTATAATTTTGTTAATTTTCATAATTTTGCATAATAATTATAAATTGAGAATTAAATTACACCTCACAACAAATTATATGGGGCACTAAATTTTTATATGGTATTGTATACACATCAAATTCTTATTATATGGTGTTTTATGAGCACTAAATTTTTAATTATTGCTAGAGCATTAATTACTTTTTTATATTCTTTATAAAAAATTATTTTTTACAACTAAATAATCATTTTTTATACAAAATAAAAAATAAATAATATTCTAACACCAATTAAGAATTTGATGTCTCATTAAGCATCAAGTAACAATTTATCCATTATATTTTAAAATTTTCTTATTATTTTTTTTTAAATTTTATGCACATTTAACTAATAATTTTTTTTTAAAAAAATTCTGATATGAGCGTGCCTATTTGACCATAAAGAGGGAAAAACATTTATTTTTATTTTTTATACACGTTTGACTTACAAAAAATTGTTTAAATTCTGATAAGAGAGAAAAATAAGTAATTAAAAACAAGATTAAAAATAGAAATGCATATTTTTTTAATAAAAATACTCTTACTCAAATAAAAACTTGTAAAAATCATCTTAAATATTACAAAGCTTTTAGAAAAAGTAATTTTCTAAAAAAATATTAAGAAAACAATTTTTACAGCATGGCTGGCAGGCCCTGTGCCATTGAGAAGCTAATTACACTGAACTATTCCTTATATGAAACAATAAAAAATAAATTCAAGGAATCAGGTAATTTAGTCAGATGACATAAATATAAAATTTCAGAATATGGAAAAAGCTTATGACAATAACTTATGGGTTCCAACAGCCCATTGATATTGCAAAAGTAGATCATAATAAGACATGTTTCTATTTCAATTGCTTAGGTACTCTTTTAATGTGAAGGAGATGATACATTGGTGCATTGTCAATGAAAACTCTTCTTCCATCCCTGGTTGTGGATTCATGCTTCCATGCTGGTCCAATAAACCAAGATGCAGCAACTCCACCAATCAAGCCTCCTAACTGAAATAGTACATGTCCAATTCAACATTAAGATCACTGCTGCCTACATACAAGATAAGATGGATAATTTTAAAGATTCTCAATTTCTCAATTTGGTTTTCTAATATATTTTTCTCAATGCGGTGTATTTTTGTCTTTAAAATGTCATTTTGAGTGTAATTTTTCTTCCTAATTTGATCGTCAAAGAGACTTTTTTAGAAGACAAAGTAAATACACATTAGAAAATAAAATTAAGAATTTGAGAATATTTTGAAATCCAAAATAGTAATTTAGTCTAATATAAACAATATATAAAATTAAGGAGCTATTTAATATATTGGTATATTACATACAATGGTATAAGATATCATTATATTTAAAATTATCATATTTGTTATGACATAAAAAATTGTCATTTTATAAACATTAATAAAGCTAAAAGTAGTAGGACGTAAGATTTCCATAGTTTTAGGTGATATGAGATGCCACTCAAAATGTTATCATCTCATGACACCCAAGTATCAAGAATCTTAGATAATAGTACATTAAACGCTGGCATCTTGTATGCCTTATCATCCAAAATATTCAGGTAAAGATAATGGTGTACCAAACGACTCCAAAGCACAAGACTTGAATCATATATCAACCAAAATAAGGACATCATTCCAAATCATGCTGAGTTTTTTTTTTTTTTTTTGTAACATAGTAAAATCCAACTCACGATCCTCTACCATAGGCATAACTTTCACCCTCCCAAATCCCAACAATCTGAGCTAGCCTTAGGTCGTTAATCATGCCAAGTTTAATCAGATGTTATAAGATATCAATCGATTACAATTTGAGCTAGAGAAAGTGGTAGCTAGATTCAGGTAAAGAAGAATCTGTAGAACATATTACATAATATGGGATTGGGTAATTGTACTAAAGTTAAAAACCCATTAAAAGTGCATATCTTCAACGTGTTATCCATTTTGTGCTATTTATCAGAAGAGCTATCAAAACGGGCTAGACACACTAAGTTAGCCCACTCAGCCCGTTTAAAAGGGCGAGTTGGGTTCAAGGAATTTCAACCCGCCATTTCAGCACGTTGGCCCGCCCACCCCCGCATGCACAACGGGTTGGGGCGGGCTGGTCCGTTCCCCTTTTTTTTTTCACTCACCTCACCTCACTCTATAGTCTCTACTCTCTACTGCCTACTGTATGGGAACTCAAACGTGTACCTGGAACCTGGAAGGAAGTTGGAATGTGCAAAATAATTGAAAGAATGCAATTGGTGGGATTCAAACCCAGCTGCCTTGGGTTATGCCTTCAAACGTTTTACCACTAGTATAGTGGCTTCTTATTGCTGATATACGAAAGATGTGGATGATATCTGTTTTAGGTGGTCCAACCTGCCTTAACCTGCAGCCCACCAACAGGCAGGGAGGGCTATAAGGTATTTAGCCTGCCAGTTTGGCGGGCCAACCCGACTCGACCCGTTTAGAGGATGGGCTAAGGCAGGTTCAGGGCAGGCTGGGAATGCAAGAGTTAGTTCAATGTATACAAGCCATACTTTTTGACGGGAATGCAAGAGTTAATTCAGGATTTACTGATCACTAGGCATGCCCTTTATTTTCCAGTGAACATCACCATTTAGAAATTCACAATCAACTATGAATAGGACTTCAAAGGGAAGGCTACATCTGTATAGCCCAAAATTTTGTCTGATCAATAGACCCAGGAAATAAAATGTGAGTGCATTAAAAAAGAAATTTCATAGTTGATACACTAAGTAGGAAGTCATCTTGATCAAAGAAAAAAGAAGAAAATGTGAGATGATGAGATATAAGGCACATTTACACTTACATGTCCCCAATTGTCAATGCCATTTGATAATAGCCCAATGACCTGCATTACATATGGTTATTACCGTCAAGTCACAAATACAAGGAACTTAGTCACAGAAACACAAGCCGCTCTCTCACTCAGGTTGATGCTATCAAGTATCAACTAAAGCAGGAAATGTTCCCTACAAAAATTTCTTCCCAAGATACATTTCCTAGTAAAGCATAAAATGCTTGTTAAGATACAAGCAGATTCAGACAATGCATTCTTGCATATGCTTTATTTGTTATGGGATAACCAGAAGAACGTATCAATTTAAAGGAAACAACTTAGCTGACTCAGAAGCTAGCTGAGCACCTTCAGAAAACAAATCCTATGTTACTAACTGATAGCTAAACCCAATAGGCTCTGAAGAAATGGCATCATTAGTTTGGAAGATTTTCTAACAGAGAATGAAGGCACTTGCCATATTTAGGACAATCACACGTGCTATATGCTGTAACTCTTCTTTGCCTCCTCCTACCAGTTCTCTATGCCTCAAGACAAACACAGCAACTGATCCAACCTAAATCATGTGCAGCAGATTAGAAATAGAAGATAATGAAGAGAAAACAATGAACATGTTTATTTTCCAGCTTCTCATACAAGAAGTGTCAAACCAAGATAGCCATTTGAGAGAGATCAAGCACCTGGTGAAAAGAAATTTCAGAAAGAGGGGCAAGGGCTGAGGTAAAGGTTTCCCCAGCATAATAAATAACCACCCTTTACACAGTGTTTACCTACCTTAGATAAAAAAAAATTCTCTTTTTTGGGCAATTGGATAGGATCATAAAAGATATATATTCATGCACTTCAGGTATTTACTGAATTATAATAACCCTACCCTAATCAACTCTACTCCAGATTCTACATATCAAGTCTTGAAGACCACAAGATGCACAATATGAAACCAACTTCACATGTGTGTGTGTGTGTGTGTATTGTGGTGTTAAATTCTATGTCAACTCTATCATTCTGACATAAGCATGTAACTTCAATCCCATTGCAATGGAAAACTTCAGAGTAGTCGTCAACTTATCATTGTCAAGTACAAGAAATTACAAAGGAAATGCCCTCAAACAATTTTGTTAAGGAAAACAGCGGAAGATTAAACATATATTACTAAGTCCATATCATCACAGCAAAATATAAGGCTTCGATTTGGGCTACAAATAAATATTTTGAAAAACTTACTAGTCCAAAAATTGCCCCTGATGCACCTACTGCAGGCCTTCTGCAGAACCAATAACTCATTGCTGAACCTGATTTTCTAGAAATTATGGAATCAGAATACTTGGAGGTAAGCAATTATCGGCTATTGTAGAAAGAATATAAGCCGTTACTTGCAATAGCAGAGACAAAGTAAACTGCAAGATATCTCTTAGGACCACTGAAGTTTTCCACAGTGGGACCAATTGAATTTAAGGAATAACAATTAACCTGCAGGAAATTTGTAGTAATTTTAAGACCCAAACAAACAAGGCATCACAAAACAAACTTCAGGCAAGAAAATCCAAACCAGACCATAAGGTGTCCAATGTTTGCATGCAAAAAGGAAGAAGTTGCAAGCCTCCATAATTGTCCTTTGTCAATAAGACTGTTAATCTAATAAAACACACAGCCCACAAGTAAAAACTTACAATATTAAGGAAGTATGTTCAGATGTTTAATTGCAACCTTACCTTAGCTCCCCACAATAAAAGCTTGCCTTGTGTTGCAAGTTGTGCAATATAAATTCTGCGATAATGGTTAATAAGCAATAAACCATTCACTAGATTTTATATAAATTGTCAACATGCATAAGATATAAACAGCTAGTAAAATTAGAAATCGCAAAACCAAAAAATGAAAAATGACAGTGGATTAGTTGTTTCTAGCTATAACCAAAGAATGAACATCTAAATTTTCTCTAGAAATGGTAGCCATCAAGCCAACATGCTGATACTCACAAGATATTGGCAGCAAGGAGAATATTTGTCCATTTCCTTCCACTGAATGGATCCCAGGTGGACATCTTGGAGTTAGACATCCCATCATTTCCCAAGGGTGCTCTATGTTCTCCCCCATTAAAGAAAGAGAAACTAGTTGAACAAGTGGAAGTCAAAACATCTTTTGATAATTGAAGAAAATTGATTTCTTTAAGTTGGAGGGCTCTTTCACACCATCCATCTTTCCATCTAATCACATGATTCAAAGGAGGGAGTTTCTGTGCAAGAAATAAGAATTGGAGTCAGGGAATGCTACCCAAAAATCAAAAGAAAAGATGCAAAGGAAAAATTCAGACACGCCAAGACACACAAAAAGATTGAGAAGCTACAAAGAGGAAGTCTAACATGCTGGTTAGCAACCAGCAGAATGGTTATTTGATAGAGCAATTAATTAAAGATCGGGTAGACATCTAAACCAACATAGCATAATCCCTCTCATAGCATTAATAGTAGCATGAACCCAGTAACAGTATGATCAGCTTAAACCCCACGAATCAACAAACTTAACTATCACACTAAGCAGGGAGGCTCAGGCAGACATCAGCTCTGCATACATGAATATTAAAAAAAAAGGTCTATCATAATAATCCAAGTTTAATAAAAGAATTATCTTAAACATAAGGATAATTATGACTAACATTATTATCAGTTCCATAATGTAAATAGGAAAAAAAATTGAGAAGTTCGACTAAATTAGAGCACAAACGAGTTGCAATGTAAGAACTTTATTATAACATAGACATTGAATGGAAGGAGAAATAAATATTTTAAATAAAAGCGACCTTGAAACAGGACTGAAGAAGAATCCCTAGGCGGAAATGGTAGGTGACGCGGTGGTGGAGAAGGTGGCCGAAGTGAAGGGAGGCGGCGGTGGCGATGAGATCAAGTTGGTAAGGACCCGCCTTGCTCACTGGTAACCAGAAAGGGTGAGGCACAGCCGATCCTACCATTCTCATTCCAGGTACGAGGACGAAGCCAAAGACACAGAACGAGTCACCACTTGGTTTCTTCTTATCGCTTTGGTCCTCTACGGGCGATGGTTCGTGGTTCGTCTAAGTTACATGTATCAGTTCATTTGAATATTTATTTATTTATTTATTTTATATTTTTTAAATTATTTTCACATATATTTTTAAAGTGTATTTTTATTTTTTTTAAACTTTAAATTTTTTATTTTTTAATATTGTGTTTTAATTTTTTAAACTTTCTTTTAAATTTTTTTATTCTTTTCTTAAATAAAAATAAAAATAAAAAATAAAAAAAGCATCAATATGTACCAATATAATTTAGATGTAACTTATCAATACTTAAAAAAATTTAAATCCACTTTTGGCATGTAAAAATTTCATATTATTTTCTGTATTTTAATCAATTCTCCCTTTCATATTTTTAGTCATTAAATAATAATGTTATAATTAATTTTTTATAAATAGTATTTCTGTATAAAAAAAGTTTGAAAGGAAGGAACTTGCGAAGTGAAAGTTAGCTCACACTTATGACTATGAAGGATGCCATTTATAATTAATTAATAATATAATATATGTTGTCCTATTATTATCTACTTATTTATATGAAAAAATAATTTGATAGATCTTCAAATGAATTATGCTAAATATATGTGATTTCAACTTCTCCACGTTTTGCATGTTTTTAAATATGATTTTACTTAATAATTTATCAAAGAGTCATTTTATATAAATAACATATTCATGTATACTAATTAACTGTAACGTTATTGATTTGAGTAAAATACTCTTCCTTTAGAGTTGACTTAATTATACAGTTCTCTTTTCTATTTTAAAAATATACACATAATTTCATTTAATCTAACTCTTTTAATAATATCCTATTTAGATTCTCTTTTTTTTAAGATAATATTATAAATTAAAATGAGAGAATTACCCTTACTTAAAACACTTACTCATTTATCAAGACCATGAATAGCTAACAATCTCATTTAATAAGAGAGGAGCAGTTAATAGTTTTAAGTAATGATATTTTTAAAATAGAAAAAAAAAGAATTTTTTTTAAGTAATAATATTTTTAAAATAAAAAAAAAGATTTTTTTTCAAGTAAAGATACTTTTAAAATGAAATAAAAAGAAATTTTTATTAAGTATTGATATTCTTAAATTAGAAAAAAAAACTTTTTTCAAGTAAATATTTTTTTTTAAAAAAAATTATTTCAAGTAATGCTTTTTTTAAATAAAAAAAGCAAATTTTCAATAATTATATTTTTAAAATAGAAAAAAATTAAGTAATGATATTTTTAAAGCAAAAAAAGAAACTTTTTTAAGTCATGATATTCTTAAAATTAAAAAAAAAACCTTTTTCAAGAATATTATTTTTTAAACAAGAAAAAATATTTTTTTCAATTAATTATATTTTTAAAATAAAAAAAGACAATTTTTCAACTAATGATATTTTTAAGACAAAGTTTTTTTTTTCATGTCATTATATTTTTAAAACACAAAAATAAATCTTTTTTAAGCAATGATACTTTTAAAACCAAAAAAAGAATCTCAAGTAATTATATTTATAAAATAAAAATAAATTTTAAGTCATATATTCTTAAAATATAAAAAAACCAATTTTTTTCAAGTAACTATATTTCTAGAACATAAAAAAAAAGTAAAATAATGAAAGAAAAAGATATTTTGGTCATATTATATAAAATCAATTATATTTTAGTTATATTATATAAAAAAAGTCATTTGACTAAAAGATAACGATCAACTTTAACATCAATTAAAAAATTAAGTTTAATTATAATTTGTTTTTAGTTACACAGGAAGATTATATAAGTTTTTAAAATAGAAGGGAGGACTGTAATTAAGCCATCTGTCAAGGGAGTGGAAAGTTTTTACTCTATCAATTTTTATTTTTAAATGAACAAAAATACTTAATTAAAACTTTTATAATATTAAAAAATCAAGCAGGTAGTTAAGCCTAAAAAAATGCACATTAACTTGCCTTCCTTGATAATATCATATTTGCTATATTTTTATTTTTTAAATGATATTTAAATTTTTTTATAAAAATATAAATTAGTATATTAATACATTTATAAATAAATTGATTATTATTTTAAAAATAAAAAAAATAACTATTATTATATTGCTAAATTCCAAAAAGAGGTAAAAGTCATTTACCCAATTTTATATTTTTTGTGGCACCCTATTTTGTAATTATTTGACACGTTATAAAATAAAATAAAAATATATGAACATCTCATAAATAATGATGTTTTTATAAAGATTCATCGAGTTATAAAAGTTAAAAAATCATCTTCAACTTTTAGTTTGTTGAATCTAATACTTTTCATCCAAATTTGTGACTTTACAAATGTCACAAATCAATTCAGGCAATTTTAGCTCTAGTGTAAAATTATAGGTTGGGGCATTATTTTTTTGTACCATTTGAATTTGGATGGAAAGAGGTAAATACAATGAGATAAAAATCTAGGGCTATATTTTTTACTATTATAATTTAATGGAGTATTTACAAAATAATCTTTGTATATTTTTTCCTAAATAAAATAAATATAATAAGCCATCATTCTAACTTATAATATCTTTAAAAGTATTTGAATAAAAAAATTTAAATATACAATCATACAATTTTTTACAGGGAATATTAGGGAACATTTATAATTATGTTTGACAATATAATGTTATATATATATATATATTTTACTTCAGGATTCTCGCAACTAAAATATGAGTCTATCTGCCAAAGAGTTTAAGTAAAATTAAATAACTATAATATAATATAATATAATAATTATAAGAAATTATTAGATAAATAATATATTTTATTCTTACTAAAAGGATAAAAATTTAATTTGTTGCTGCTACTTTTTTTTTAAAATATAAAAACTTTTATTAAAAATATTTTTAATAGGAGAAATATTAGTTTTTTTAATAAAATAGTATTTACTTTCATAAATATCTTTTATTTATAATACATAATTTTTAATAATAGATAAATAACAAAATATCATTGGCAAAAATAATTATGTGCTAATTTACCTATTCATTATTTTATTTTTGGAAAAACCTATTCATTAAATATGTTAACACAAATGAAAGCAATGAAACAAAATGAAAGTTTAAGGCTTGAATTTTAAACTTCTAAAATTTGTGAAAGTATTTACAAGCCCCTAAAGGGAAATATCTTTGGTGTTACGTGGCACCAAATTGTCATTGAAATTGTCACAACGTGACGGCTAATGAAAAAGTCATTATTTTATGACTTTAGGCGCATAAAGAAAAACACAAAGAAAAATGAAGCCACTACTAATTAATTAGAATGATAATTGGGATCCTTAAAAATGAAAGGAAAACTGGCCCTTTAAACCAGATGAAAGGTTCAAGAGTTTAGTTACGTGTAGGAAATGTATTGGCACCCCACAACGTCCATTCCTAAGGATGGTTACCCCACGTTATTTATGCTTAAAAAATTTAATGTATTAAGATTACCCCCTCTTTTAATAAGATGATAATGGATAAAGAAAGAAAGAATCAGACATGTCTTATTAAGTAAGTGCCTACGTATCCCAAAATGGATCAAGTTCAACGTAATTCGAAATAGTTTGATAAATTAATTAAGTGATATGTATGATCTGTTGCCTATGAAAGTTAGGACATTAGGGGAAGATAAATTTTCACTTAAAGCCTTGAAAAGAAGTTAGAACATTTGGGGAGAACAAACATCCACTAAAGCTTATGGAAATTAAGACTTTGAAGAAAATAAATTTATACTGAAAGTCCTTGAAAATTAGGATATTGGGGAGTGTATACGTCCACTGAATGTCTGTGAAAGTTAAGACCTCGAAGAATATAAAATTTCACTAAAAGCTTAAAAAAAAAAAGGTCGAGACTTTGGGGAAGATAAACTTCCACTGAAAGTCCATGAAATTTACAGGAGACATAATGTTTGCGAATAGTCAAAAAAGAAACTGTCACAACGTGACGACTGGTGAACAGTTATCATTTTATGACTTTGGACGCGTAAGAAAAAATACAAAGAAAAATGAAGTCGCTACCAATTAATTAGAAGGATAATTAGGATCCTAAAAAGAAAGGAAAACTGGCACTTAGAATCAGAGGAAGGGTTTAGGAGTCTAATTACGTTTGGGGAAGATGTTAGACACTCCACAACATTCATCCTAAGAATGGTTACCCTAAATTATTTGTACTTAAAAATCTAATGTAGTTTAATTACCTACTTTTATTAATGTGGTGATAAAAAATGAAGAAAGGAAAAATCAGACTTACCTTACCAAGTAAATGTCTACATATCCCAAAAAAGATCAAGATTAACGTAATTCGAGATAGTTTAATAAATTGATTAGGTGAGATGTATGAACCCTCGCCTAGGAAAGTTAGGACATTAGGGGAAGATAAACTTCCACTTAAAGCCTTGAAAAGAAGTTAGAACATTTGGAAAAAACAAACCTCCACTAAAGCCTATGAAAATTAGGATTTCGGAGAAGATAAATTTTCACTGAAAGCCCTTGAAAATTAGGACATTGGGGAGTGTTTACCTCCACTGAATGTCAGTGAAAGTTAATACCTCAGGGAATATAAAATTTCATTGAAAGCTTAAAAAAGAAATGGTCTGGACTTTGGGAAAGATAAATTCCCACTGAAAGTCCATGAAATTTACAGGAGACATAACGTTTGCGAAGAGCCAAAATGGTATGTAATTTTATTAACCTAGATTGAGATCAAAAATTACATGGCAAGGTTGATATTTCTGAAACTTTTGGGGCGCAGACGAAGTTTTGAAAATCATTGAGAGTCAAAAACATAATTTCTAAAAGTACTAATCCAAAGATGCATTTTCTAAAAATATTGGAGCCAAAATGAAATTTATAAAAGTACTGGGGACAAAAGGTCATTTCCAAAAGTATTGGAACCAAAATGTAATATTAAAAAGTGTTGAGATCAAAATAAGATTACTAAAAGGATTGGAACCAAAACAAAATTTTTGAAGATGAGTTAAACAATATTGGATTTTATGAAATTCTCTTGAGAATATTTAATCCAGTTAGGTCCTTGAATCCCATTTAGAAACTAAGTTAATTGGACCCCTGGAGCCATTTATGAAATATTGAGTCTTGAGTCCTTTCAAATAGAAAAAACTTATCTTTGATTAATGGACCTTTGGAACCCATTTAAAATAATTTTATTGGGCCTTTAGAACCCTTAGTTTGTTCAAAGGATGTTGAACTTAAACCCAAAAGCTTTAATTCCATAGACCTCTAATTTGGACCATAGAATTTATTAAGAATGGATTATGGGCTTGGACCCACAAGTTGATTCTAAAGATAGCAAAAACTCAAAAGCTTTTGAAGCCCAATACCTTAGGAAATTCTTATTTCATATATGCTTATCTAAAATAATCAGATTTATGCTTTAAGAAAGAAACGTCCTATCATAAACCCCAAAAACAAAGAAAGGCCAATGGTAAGAAAAGAATTAGAATAATATAAAATTAAATTAAAAAAAGAATGGTGAGAACATGAATAAGAGAACAAAACAAACCAAACAAAAAAAAAGTAAGGAAAAAAAAGAAAGAAAAAAGAAGAATGGGTCAGATCTTACATCTAGAGGGAATGAAACAACCTTGAACAAGACATTACAAACTAAATTAAAAAATTATACAACCCGAAAAAAAGAAATTAAAAGAAAGTATAAAAAAAATACAAACAAATAAACACATATAAACTACACCCAAAGATTATACCCCAAATAAATAAAAAACTTACAAACTTAACAGGGTCAGAAACTTGTACAACTTATTACGAATTAAGGGGAAGAATAAAGTACCAATAACTAAACATGCATACAATAGGAAATCATTTCACTATTAAAACAAGCACAAAATGGATCAACACATTACACCTACAAAAAATACCCCAAATGATCATGTATAACAAAATTACTCACAGGAATAAATAGAATTGGAGCTCAAAGGCTGGTGTATTCATGTTTCAGATAAAACACTCATTCATAAGTATCAAATAACATTGCATTTTATATGAAAAAAAAAAAGATTAAGCATGAAGATGGCTATTTATATTTCATTGGTGTTGTATAATAGGCCAAAGAATAAATTTGTAAAATACCAACTTGAGAATTCTTGTATCAATTCCTAAAAACTTACCCCCTTTTTTAAAACAAAATTATCTGAATTCTAATAAGATTTGAAAATTAACAATAACTCCTTATTTCAAATTAGAAGCCAAAGTCATCGGAAATAGTATGTCAGAACAGAATCATGAGTTAGTTTAGAAAGACTCCAACTTAAATCAAAATTCAGAATAGGATCAAATTGATAATAATATTTCAAAATCATATTTTTTCAAATTAGCAACACCACCTCTAAAACAGAGATACCCCAAATGCCATGGATTCCTAGGATATGAACCAAGCATTTCTGGAATATGAGGAATCCATGCTATCATAGCTCACAAATAAAAATAAAAACAACTACAAAATTAAATGCAATCTCATGCAGAAGAAGAAAGGTACCTTGATTCGAAGTAAAATCTAAATTCCTTTTTTCACTTCATTCTTTGTTCTCTGTTACCTTCTTTTTGGGCTCGGTTTTTGTCTTTCTATTTCGCGATGCCTTTCTCTGCTGTTTCTTAGTTTTGTCTAACCCTCGATCTCGTCAATTTTTCTCTGATATTGCTTTGATTTCTGATCTCATCTGCTCTCCTTTTCATTTTTTTCGTCTCCTTGATTCTCTATTTTGGCTTGATTTTATAGCCGAGAAACGTCATTTCTTCTTTGCTGAAATGATATGCAATGACGTGAAATCCAGGAGTGGGTGGCTGAGCAGAGAGTGGGCGTGAAGAATGGTTGTGACACTGAGAGTGCTACGGGAAGCTTGGGTATGTAGAGAGTGGGTAGATGATGGTGAACACTAAGAGTGCCGCAGGAATAGGTGCCGAGTGGTTGAGGGGAATGAGTGAGATTGGACAACTATGTGGGTGAAATCAGAAGCTACAGTAAGGGTTGCGTGAAAATGAAAATGAAGGGCACGGCTATGGCATAGTGGGTGAGCAAAGGAGAGAAGTGTTTGTGCAGAGATATGCTTTAGCAACTAGGTTTAGTGTGTAAATAAAATGAGTTGGGTTAAGGAGTTTGCTGTGAACCGAGTTTAAGGGTTGGATCGAGTTGTAAGTGGATGTGCCTATTTCATGGGCTGATGGCTAAGTGGGTTGATGGCTAAAAATGAGGAAGGAAGTTTAGTATTTTTTTAAAAATTTCTTTTCTAATAATGTTTTATTTTTTTATTTTAATAATTCTCTTAAAAAAATATTATTATTTTTGAACATCAGCTAGGCAAAATTAGGTGTTTAGAGAAATCACATCACACGGTGCTATTTTGGTAAAAAGCGTTATATGACACAATTTAAAGGCCGTAATTTAAGGAATATATTTAGTGTGATGGTAACATTGAACCATGTCTCACAAATGGGGGCGAGGCCCATTACTTAGCATTATGTCTAGTGCTAGTAGACCTGTCAATATGGGTCAGGCTCAATAAGCCCTTAATAGTAACTCATATTGCAACTGGGGGCCTGAAGTGGATTAGGGCCGGGCCGGCCCTGTAGACCTAGGCAAAATATTTTTTTTTTATAAAAATCCTTAGTTATAGTATTAGAAATTTGAAAAAATTATATTATAATATTAAAATTTTGAAAAAGTTATATTATTATATTGAAACTTTGATAAAGTTATATTATGTCTTGAGATTTATTTATTAATATTTTTAATTTGTTATATTATTGTAGTAATTTATATAATTTGTATATTGAAATTTTGATATAATTTAATGATAATTAGATATAATTATTAAGTAGTTTTGGAAAAGTAATAATTATATAAAATTTAAAAATTTTAAAAAAGAAGTGAGGGCTCATAGACTTTTAAGAACTAAATTGTGAACTGCGTTGGACCAAACCTATTTTGATAGGCTTAAGTGCTAGCATTGTACTAAATATTTTCTTTATAATTTGGCGTTTTGAAGATGCGCACTAAAGGTGTCATAGGTCCAACCTAATCCTTAAAGGTCTTGGAAAGGGTGATTGAGGCCTCGCGACTTGCCTTTAAAATAATAGGCTCACCCTAATTTTTTAGGGTCGTGGACTAGAATGAGATAGGCTATCCTCTATTTTTTTTACATAAACTTATATATCTTTATTTAGTTAATTTTTATTATTTATAACTTGAATTTATATCTTTAAATAAATAAAGTGTAAGAAAATTTAAGATTATATTTAATGCAAATATATAATATTAATTTTGAACCAAATAGTATGATAAATATCTAAACTTTATATATAAAGTTTTTCAACTAAATCTTAATTTCCCTATATTATAGATAAAGAATTTTCAAAAATTTTATTAAAATAATTTTAGCTAACCTCAAAAATAACATATTTTCTGAAATATAAATTCATGAATTAATAATAAAAAAGTATCATATGACTAAATAATATATAAAAAATAAATATTGATATCCAAAAATTTATAGAATAATTGTTTTTTTCATGCAACGAATTAAGGTAAATTTTCCAACAAAAAATATAATAGGTATTCTTACATTTTTTTCAAGAGCAATTCTATAAAACATCATTAGCTGAACAAAGTACTAAAGATTTAAAAAATAAAAAATAAAAGTATCAATGACAAAATACAAAACTAAAACTTTGAACTAAAAAAATGGCTCATATAGGTCGCCCACAAGGACCCTGGACCAACCCACTTTAGCCCAAAGACTAAAATGGACTCAAATTAAAAGGTACTACCCCACCCATTTATAGGATTGGGTGGCCCGGCCCATGCTAACCCATATTAAGAATGCACATATAGTTAAAGCTAATATTTTGGTTTTTTTTTCCTTAAAAATATGTTTGGTGCATATTTAAAAAATTCAAATATGTTGAAAGTATTATTTAAATAAAGTTAACAATTCAAATCTTGCATATTATTTTAAGATAAAATTATTAAAACATATGATTATTGGAGGCACTGTATTTTTAAACAGAATTTTTTAACATGAAAATTTATGTTTAGTGTCAAAGGTATTATGTCTTTGATATTAAATAAGAATTTGGTATTAAGATATACTGTTGAAATATAATATCTCCAATAATACTTTTAAATATAATTACATTAAAATATTATAAAATTGTGTTATAAATTATAAATTATTATTTTTAATAAAAAAATGAGAAACACTTCTCTCATAAATTATTTTTATAAAATTTGTAAAATATTATTTATAATTAATCAACATGTAATAAAATAATATAAAAAAATTAAATAATATACTAATTAATTTTTTTTTTATAAATTTGATGAGAGAGATTTTTATAAAAGAACCCTTTCTCTCTATAAACTGGGTAGCCCAGGTGGGTACTGGCTTGTAATTCCACAACCCTCGAGTTGTGGATGACTAGCCGATAAGTAGTTGGGTGAAGACTCAAAGCCACGCAACATTGTTCATCTACTCCACGCGGCCGGCCGAGTCCGCCCCGAGTCAACTCACCTGGTTACCATAAACCTCGCGTTCAGATTGGGTTTCCACTTCTCTTGTCGCCTACTCCGCCATCTTCCTCTTCGTCAAAACCCCCTTCCGCCCCTCACTTCCTCCTTCTCTTCCCACTTTCTCTCTCTAAATAACTTCTCTCTTTTAGAGAGATAGAGAAAGAGAGGGAGAGAGAATTCGCGCTTCCACCAATACCCTCCTTCCCTCCTCCACCCTAAGCCATGAAAATATTCTGAGAAAATCCCTCTTCCATTTTCTCTCTTTCCAAACATCAATTTTTCATTGTTAGAGAATGATAATGTCGCACGCGGTGTTCCAAACTGCCCAAATCATGCCCATGAACACTCAGGTCGGCGCCAAGACCTTCTCGCCGAATCCTTCGTTGCCCATTCCTAAACTGAATTTACTCCAGCCGCTTGTAAAGTCGGCCGCCGTAAAGCTCCGGCGGCGAGGTTTGGTGGTGAAAGCCTCGTCTACCGCTGAGGTGGAGAGTGACTCGGCAGCTCTATTAGAACGGTGCTTTATAGCACCTGCTGCTCCTGCCAGTTGCGATTCTTCGTTACCTTCATCTTCTTCTTCGCCGCCTTCTTGTTTTTCATCGTCGTTGCCGGTTATGAAGGGACAATATGGTGCTTTTGGTGCGGTGACGTTGGAGAAATCCAAACTTGATTTATCGCAAAAGCAAACCCAGTCTAGCCCCGAGGTTAGTGCCACCTTTCTTTCCCTTTCTCTTTTGTGTAAGGAAATAAGGTTTGAAAACATTGTATTCGAGTTTGTGAACTTCTTTTAAATTGATGATTTTTTTTTTTAAATAGAAGGCAGTGAACGAATGAATACTCTGAGGTGAGGTTCTTATATAATAACTGATATTTAAGTTTTATTTGTTTTCATGGGGAAGTAGATTAGCATTTATACCTTAGCTCCTTTAAAAAATAGGGAAAAATACAGAGCGAAGTTAGTGGTGGTAAACCTAGAGGGTATCTCAATTAGGAATTCGAACGAAAATGGTTGTGTTACTTTCACCATATTGATAGATAACTTTTGTTTAATGAATATTCAATTAAATATCATTTTAACAAACCTGTATTGTTAAACAGAGATCTTTTTTGTTTGTTTTTTTAATCCACCGGATTGTTATATTACATTTCATTAGTGCTGATAAAAGTGTCATTAGTGAAGGAGGAACTATGAATTATACTAGTTTGCCAACTGTGGAGGCTGAAATGAGTGATCTGAGACTGAAATGAATTGGAAAATTTGATTGATTACCATTGATGCAATGATTATTTGTCCAATCAAGGAGCAAATTTGTGATTATCATCTTAATTTCAAAGCTTTGAATAGATGTGGTCCTAGTGTCCTCAAGTTGAAGTAAAAATGACTAAATTTTAACAATATTTATTGTTTTAAAATTTTGAAGGTGTATGTGTATCCTAAATTTCTTCACCTAGCCAGCAGTTAGCGGAGAACTTTTGTTTAGCAAGTCTTATTATTGGTCTTCTCTATCAACTACATAGAATGGTCCTTAAGTGTAGTACAGTTAGCTGTTGAATGAAATATTAGCATATCATAGTCAAAAATATAAAGTATTAAAACCCAAGAACTGTAGAGTTAACATGTTACGTATGTATATCTTTTCTTGTAAATGATGTTTAGGTATTTAATTGTTATGGTTCATGTGTTTCTTTATTTTCCATTTCTTGGGTGTTGCTTTCTATTGAGAGCTAAAGGTTTGAAGTTTGATCTAATAGCATGTTGTATTCTAGGCCGACAATGGTTTATGGGGGGTTTATTAAGAAGATTCCTGATGTAACCAGTTTGCTTGATTACCAGTCAAGGGTTGTTGACAAACAATGCTAGTATGATAAGCTTGTCCGTTGCTTTAAGTCTTTGAGTCTATGAATTTTATTGTTCAGTCTTAGCTAAATCTTATATTCCCTTCCTCTCTTTCTTTATTCCCTACTCATTTCTTAATCTCCAAATATTTTATAGGTTTTAGATGCATAAATCCTGATTTTGCTGGCCAAAAGTTTTGAGCAAATGATGCACTTTTAATAGTTTATTAATAAGCTTTATCTTTTCATTGATAAAGTATTTCCATTTCTTCTTGTCTAATAAGCTTGTAGTGGCTCTAAATCTAGGAATCTCCTAATTTTTTTTTTTGCATTTTTCGCTAAATTCTGAGTTTCATTCTTTCTTTCCTTTCTTCCTTTTCATCTCCAATTATTCTAAAGTTTTCAGCTTTTAATTATAGGAAGATGAATGCATCCCTCTTATAATGTCCTCCCCTCAAGCTTTTAACTTTTATATTCTCCCCCTTTCGTCAGTCGTCTTGATCTGCCAGAGAAGATACAAAACTAGTTAATGGGTGCTGGTATGCAGGATCCTTTAGCATAAGTTTCCTTTTTATAAATGTTGATGCAGAATTTTAAAAAAAGTTACTATAATCATAGTCAAGTTGTTTGGCCTGAGTCACAAAATCTAAGTTTTCAGCTTGTAGTTGCTTGAGATTATGTTTGGATTGGGCGGTGACAGTGTTTTCGTGACTGAAGTTAATTTTTATGCTTTTGTTATTAAGTTAATTGAATTTTCATTAGTTATTTTTGGGTTGTTAATAGGTAACCCTGCAAATTATTTTTTTTGGAAAATGACTGATGCCTTAATGTTGCAGCTTGACATTGGGGGAGGTGGTGGAGATATTGGAAAGAAAATCAATCATGGTGGCGGTGATGGAGGTGACGATGATGGTGATGATGATGATTACTTTGATGACTTTGATGATGGTGATGAGGGAGATGAGGGTAGCTTGTTTAGGAGACGAATAGTCCTTCAAGAGGTTAGAAATACTCTTGAGGCTGATTTAGGAGGAACTTTCAATACTGTCTTTCTCATAAGATATACATAATATCTTTTTGTTTTCATTTGAAATTTCCTAAAGGAGTAGCATTCCTTTGTCCTTGTTTCAGCTTTTTGATCGTAAATTTGTGGATGCGGTGTTGAATGAATGGCAGAGGACAATGATGGCCTGCTGGACTTCGACAAGCTTATGAAATGGTGTTGTACTTTTCAGGCTACCTTTAAGCTGTGAAGCATATGGCCATACTGACTGAAATTTTGTTTCCAGGGGTTGGTTAGCTCAGCTCAAATGGTAAAGTTCCTAGCAATCAATGCCAGGCCAACCACCAGTAGGTTTATATCCCGAACACTGCCACAAGGAATATCAAGGGCTTTCATTGGCAGGTAATTTTACTTTGGAACAATTTGATTTAAAGCCATCCACATTTTTTTCTTTTTAAATGTAACTTCAATTTCTTGCTGCTGAATCGTTATAGTTGTTGCTTGCACAATATAGAGTCATTCTTTTTATGTTAACATATAAAGTAAAGGAATAAAAGAAGAAAAAATCGAAGACAGAAAACAGGAAAAGTCAGTCTTTTCTAAACAATTTGTTGTTTTCTCCATGTTATCCCTTTTGATTTGTAAGGATAGATAATGAAGCCATCTTCAAGTTTTAATATCACGGAAATGACAAATTTGCATAATTGTCCTTTTACCGTTTTGCTTTTGCAGGTGTCCAGAAGATTGCTTAAATAAAATTCTGCTTGTTGACCTATGTTTATCAATAAAAACTCTACAGACTCCTAGTTTTCTATTTGGCAAAAAATCATAACCCTGTCTTGAGAGTCTGCCGATATTATAATAATGCAATATTGTCTGATCATTGTTCTTTATCGTCTTTATACTGTTACACATCATCAACTCTGATGATAATCAAATATGTTTCATTAACAGCTTAATCTTGCTGTGCTTTAGGGATGGAATGTTGGGCTGTTAAGAGATTACATGCCTCCAGAAAGAACCTAATGGAGATGGGTTGAGATTGCAGGGGTAACTTTATGGGGGCAGAAGAAAGGATAGAATAAGAAGCAAAGATTTTATATCTGAGGTAGGGTAGCTTCAATTGGAGATAAGACAAAAGAGAATCAGGTTAGAGAGTTTAGTAATAAGACAGAAACACAATTTTCTTCAGTGAGGAATGGTGAGTGGTCAAGTGGGAAAATCTTGTAGGACTAAAGGGAAGCTACAGATGAGTTGGCTGGAAGTAGTAAGGAAATATACTTTGGTAAAAGATTTGGCGGAAAGCATGGTATTAGTTTTGTAAGAATGGATATCTATACATATAGATTCTGGACAATACTGGTTTAGGATTCATGTAGCAAATCCTAAGAATCAGTATTGAGGCTTGTTGTTTGCATGTCTCTTCGCAAATGACCATAACATGAACCAAAGTCTCTAACAAACTGTTCCTACAAGAAGCCTGGTGGTAGGTGAGTTATAGACCAGTATGGGTTGTGCTAATCAACAAAGAGAAATATAAACTATAAGAGGGCTATATTATATGCTTTATGGATATGGGAATATCATCTGTTGGACATTTAGTTTTGAAGTTAGATGTGTTAAACACTTGAGAACATGGAATAGATGTCCTCCCATGTCTTAAAGGAATCAGTAATTTAGTTCATATGTATAATATTTTGCAAACTTATGAAATGGAATTTTATCTCTTTTACTCATTTGTTGAACATTATATATATAGTGTATGCTTGTATATACTTTTGTCTTGCCTTAATCTTGTATTGCACAGGTTGCTTGCAGATCCTGCATTCCTTTATAGGCTTCTATTAGAGGAGGCTGCTACAATAGGTTTGTCAGCGTGGTGGGAGTTTAAAAACCGGAAGGATAGGTGTATTATTTGTTTTAAATTGATTTGAAGGCTTGTATGGTGTTCTCATTTGATAATTAACTAATAATTGCTGGCTATAATCTGACTGTAGGATAAAGCAGGAGTGGGATCTTGCACTCATCAACGTGCTCACAGTAGCAGCATGTAATGCTGTAGTTGTTTGGTCACTTGCTCCTTGCCGATCATATGGAAACACATTTCAGTTTGATTTACAAAACACATTGCAGAAGCTTCCAAATAACATATTTGAAAAGAGCTATCCACTTAGGGAATTTGATTTGCAAAAGAGAATCCAATGTTTCTTCTTCAAGGCTGCTGAGTTGTGCATGTTTGGATTAAGTGCTGGTGCAGTACAAGGTGCATTGTCAAACTCTTTGGCTAGTAAAAAGAAGGGAAGGTATGAAGGGCTAAAACACACTTCGTGTTCAATATTATTCAGTTCACCTAGTTTCTAAAATGTAGAATTCTGCCTGTGATTGATTGGATTATTAGTGGCGAATACTAATTTCACCATATGTCACGTGTGACTTGTCAGCAGGTTATCTGTGAGTATCCCAAGTGTGAGCAATAATGCACTTGGTTATGGTGCTTTCCTTGGAATCTATGCTAACCTGAGATATCAACTGTTATGTGGATTTGATAGAGCAATGATTAGCCATTTTGATGTTATTGGAGTCGCATTGTTCTTCAGCACAGCCTTCAGGTCTGCTTTATCCCTGTCAAATAATATGTTCTTCAAATTGATACCAGGCTCCATGTATCTAAAGTTCTGTAGTAGCATCTTTCTGCTACTTAGTCATGCTTATTGATTTTCCTCTGTTTTTTCGGTTTTAATTATTGGCTTGGCATATGGAAGCGCACATATTTGAGTATTTGACATTCTTAGCATTTTTTATTATATATGCTCGATTACTTAAAATCTTTTCATAATTTCTGGCTCTCATCTTGTTGAAAGGAATATCTACTTGCAGAAGAAAATTTTCTTGCAATGATTTAACATAATTTGTTTCTTCTTCAAGGACCAGTGTTGTATTCTTTTTTACCAATGGTTTACTGGTTGAGGAAGAAAGTATGTTGCAATATAGATGTGCTATTGTTTTAGCCTATTGTGGATTTCATGCAGGATCATGAATGTTCAAATAGGGGAGACCTCCAGGCGCGCCTGGCTTGGAGTTGAGGCAGATCCGCTCACTCAGTCAGATGACCTATTAAAAGTTTACAGCAGGACCGCTGAGAAGTTAGAAAGTCCATCTTCCAAATGGTTTATATCAAAGAATGCAGTTGTGTCTGGGCTTCTGGGCATCAAGCAGGGGAATGCAAACTCTGTGGCTGACGCAGAATCTTCAGCTCCCAAAGCACGTAGAAAAAGGATTGTTCGGAAGAAGGTTGCTACAAAATCAGCTTAGTTTCCATTGTCCAATTTTGCTTCTTTCTAGAGTCTGCTAGTGCCACAGTGTCCTTGGCTCTTTCTGGCTGCTCCACTGTAATCTGGAGGGGTGGCTAGTGGCTCAAAAATTTTCACCCCATCAATTACGTTTGAGGAGGTCTTTTTCTTTCTTTTTTGTTTGAATTTTTTCTAATGATTCTTATATTGATCCTACGATCTTTTGTTAACTGAATCTGTACTATATTTTGAATCTTTCTAATAAAGTTAAGCAAGTTTTTTGAACTATCAATTGACTATTGAGATACATACGGTATTTAATTCTTCCAACAATTTCATAATCTTCTCTTCATGAAAACTAATTTACGCTCCACTCATATCTTAATTGTCTAACGCATATAAAATGATTAAGATTTAACTTTCTTTTTGTATGAATTTTGAAATGTTTTTTTACAACAAAGTCTTGAAAGATCACGATTTGTCCAATTGAATCTGTTGTTGGGGGTCCAAATTCAAAACTATCATTTCAAAAATTTAATTCTATAATATTTATTATCTGCTAATTTAAAGAGACATTGTTAGTTAGATGAGAATATTCATATTCATCTTATTAAAGTATCAATATATATTTTGAGTATCGAAAATATACTTATTGGGTTATTCCTAGTCTGAGAAATAATAAAAAGGCATCTTCAATGCATACGATATAAAAGTTTTTTTATTATTTGTTTAATAACTCAGAAAGTCAGAAACATTGTATATTTAAATAAATTTATAAAATTTTTTAATTTTTTGTACCTTAAAATAACATCATAAAGAATAATGAGTTTTATAATGTATCATTTTAAAACATCACATATGAATTAACTTTAAACTTTTTGAGTTATCTATACTAATAAAAAAAAAATTAAATTAAAAATTTTTTAAATATAAATTAATATATATGTTATTTACACTAGTAATATATGTAGATACAAAAATATTTCAAACATCGATAATGCCCTATTTTATAGGAATTTCTCTGAAGAATTTCTAATGATATACCTTTTATATATTTTTCCTAGGATACTTATTTTCTAATAATAATTTTATGAATCCTCTTCAATTCAATTATATTTCAAATGCAAGTAGTACTGTCCCCAGTCCGTTTTTATAAGACTCAGGTATGGGATTAGGTCTTGATTTACCATGCCAAATTTAAGTGAGTTTTTTTAGGCCTAACCCTTTAGGGTTGTACTTACTTGGGTTTAATCCTCCTCGAGCTCGAGTTTGGCTCTTCAGGCTGAATTTTTATTAATAAAATTTCTTCAATTTTTTGCCTTAAATAATATATAATGTTACAATATTAAAAATATCATTATTTTTAAATAATAAATAAAAATAATAATAATTTAAAAGACTAAATAGATGTAATATTTAAAATATATTTAAATATTATTATTGAAGATGATACTGATAAATGTTTTAATTTATAATACTAAGTTAAAATAATTTTATGATATAATTATAATAATAATAATTAATTATTATTAGTTAATTTATATTTATTGTTTATTATGAATAATTTATTTTTATTGATTTATAATTATTTTAAGTAATTTAAAATATATTTTTATTAATTTTTATGATTAATTTTTATGATTTTTATTTAGCCTTAAAATTCGATTGAGATAAGGCCTTCAAAAGTCCAACTCAACTTATTTTTCTATGTGACTCAAAAAGAATTCAGGCGAGCTAGTTCATTTTAACAATGCTAAATGCAAATGCACAACACCAATTTCTTTTATTAAAATTTAAAAAGATTAATATAATTTTTATCTAATAATTTTATCAAAATTTTAATTTAATTCTTATAAAATAATTTATACTTAAATTCTTCAAATTTTAACGTTTTAATTTAATTCCTACTCTCAATTATTACTATTATTATGTTTATTAAATTTAAATTATAAAGATTAAACTACCAATAAAATTATAAAAAAATTTTATACTATTTAAAATTATAATTTTAATGTATTTTTAATTAAATTTTTATAATTTAATAATTAATTAATAATTTTAAAAAGAAACAATTACAAAAAAATATAAAAATTTATCAAAATTTCTATGAACCCATTAAATGTTCGTCAGAACATCAAACGAAAGAATCAAACTAATCAATGGCGGACCCACTTGACGAAGACACGATATCGTAATCTTCCCGAAGCCGATATATTCTCTCGTCTCCAGGCCATACATAACCTGAACCCCATCAACTCCACCCCTTCCTTCCCAAGAGTTTCGAAACGGCCACCGTCCACGGCGGCAGCTGACGGTGACGATGAACCTCATTTTCTCCACCTTCCAGTACTGGTTAGTGAACCACCCCTCCATTCTCAACTTCTCATGGAACCCGGGTCAAACCCTCGGCTCATCCCCTCTCTTCCTCTCCCTCACCGTCCTCTCCTACCTCTCCCTCACTCTACTCCTCCCCCTCCTCCCTCTCCCTCCCCTCCGACGCGACCTCCTCAAATCCATCTCCGCCGTCCACAGCCTCTCCCTCCTCGCCCTCTCCCTCATCATGGCCATCGGCTGCACCCTCACCATCCTCTCCCATACACCTCACCTCCACTGGATCATCTGCTTCCCTCCCCAAACCCCACCCTCTGGACCCCTCTTCTTCTGGGCCTACATCTTCTACCTGTCCAAGATTCTAGAATTCATCGACACCCTCTTGATCATCCTCAGCAACTCCACCCGACGGCTGACCTTCCTCCACGTGTACCATCATTCAACGGTCCTGATAATGTGCTACGTGTGGCTGCAAACTTCCCAGTCCTTGTTCCCGATAGCGCTCGTGACCAACGCGTCCGTGCACGCGCTCTTGTACGGGTACTATTTTCTCACCGCGATGGGGATCCGACCCAAGTGGAAGCGGGTGGTCACGGATTGCCAGATCGTGCAGTTCTTGTTTAGCTTCGCCGTGTCGGGTCTGATGCTGCTGCGACATTTCTCAGGTTCCGGGTCTGGGTGCTCCGGGATATGGGGTTGGTGCTTCAATGCGGTTTTCAATGCCTCTCTTTTGGCTCTCTTTGTTGATTTTCATATGAAGAGTTATGCCAATGGGAAGAAGAATCAGAGAGCTCAGACAGATAAAAAATCATGACCCTTATTATTTTCTTCCATTTTCCTTTAAATATTTTTGTGGGGTTGATGTTTAATCTCAATTTTGTTTAACAATTTGGACATCAACAAAGTTTGAGTCTTTGTCTGGTAGCAACTTGTATTGGGGAATTCAGTGACTCAAATTTGATTGCTGAATTAGCTTTTTAGTAAGGTAAAGTGAGTTTACGAACTTGGTTAAATTTCAGATGGGTCCGAATTTGGATTAAGTCTACACACATCAAATCTATTGAGCTTAGGCCAATCTTGGCCCAGCCTGGCTCATGAACAAATCTAATGGTAACCAATGCCTAATGCCTCTTGGTTATCTTTGAATTCTCCAAGGCCTCTCATAATCTTCAATAGGGATCTGCTAGTTCTGGTTCCAACCTGATGGGTTCCTCTTTAGTGCTCCTGCTGTGGCTTAATTCACTTGCATCTGAATGACATGGTTGGCTGCATACATCAACGCCTTTTGCTCATTTGCATGTTACTCTTAATACAACAATGATGGAAGAAATTTTTGGTCATAAATAAATTGTTAATTTTCAATGAACATGTAACTTAGATATATTTTTTAATGCTGAGTTACCTCTAAAGTATTTATATATTTATTTATGTTTAATTTTTTTAAATTTAATAATATAACATTTGACACCATTCTTATTTATGAAATAATATTTATTTTCTTATAAATGTGTTAAAGATTAATTTACCATTAATATTAATATAATAGATGAATGAAAATAATAAAAAATTAATTATTTTACATTGTCATAAAAGATATGAGTGTTATTTTAAAAATAAATAAAAAATATTAAATGTTATATTATTAAATTGTATAGAAATTATTGTAATTTATCCTTTTAAGTTTATTTATATTTGATTGGATCAATCTATTTAAAAAAATTGAAAAATTGATTTTTAATTACCCAATGTGGCACCAAATTCATATTTGATGTCATTTATTATTTATATCTTCTGTTTATCTTTTGTAAGAATAATTATTCTGATATACAAAATAATTATTTAATTATAAAAAACAATTATTATATTATAGTTATAACTTCTTATAATTGAATAATTATTTTTTATAAAATATGAAAAAAAGAAAAACAGTAAATAACATTAAATAAAAATTTGATGTCAATAAGATACCATAAAAAAATTTGATTCCTAAGTGAGCATCTATAAATAGTTTTTCCAAATTTCTTCAAATATAGATAACGGTTCTTCTAGCAATTGATCTCTTTGAGAAGTGAATATCATACCTTGTAATCAGAATTCTCATCAAATAATAGAATATAGTAATAGATAATTAAAAAAACATTTAGTTAATAATATCAATAAGAGGCATATGTTACTCAGCATTGTCAAAAGGCCTTACCTGTTACGGATTGTCTATTAATGGGTTGGGCTAGGTCCGTTTATTAAACGGGCCAGAATTTTGAAATCTATATCCGACCCTATTAGTCCTTGAGCACTATTTTAATATTTATTGAATAAAACAATAAAAACAATACAATTTATCATCATCTATTTTCATTCTCTCTCAAATCTCAATAGCACCTTTTTAAAAAAAAAAACTGAATCAACCTTTTGCCATTTTCCCATGTATTATGTTACATAGAGGCATTTTAACTTCTTACTACTATTACAAAAAGACACATTCTTGTATAGGCTGAGTTTATATAAATTACTAATTAATATATGTCACATATAATTTTAGTAAATTTTACACATGATATAACACTTATTAATTAGTATAGTCTATGTAGACACAGCGCATACAAATTAACAATTTTTTGAAATTAAAAGTATAATACATTTCAATAAATGATACAATATAATAATTATAATAATATTACATATTAAATTATAACAAGATTTTAAGTATAATATTAAATTAAAAAAATTTAAATCTAAAAAAAAAAGTTAGCTTGCAAATTAAAGGAATTGACTTATTTAAAACTACATTTAAACGGGTTAGAGAATGTCAGTGCAAGATAAAGATATTGATCATGTACTTTTTTTGACAATACTACTGTTATTAAATAGGACTAATAGCATATATTTAGCGACTAAAATTATAGTGTAATATTCCATTAGAAAATATATAGATAATAATTAATTCAACTTATTGTTTATTATTTCCATAAAAAACTTGTTTATTATCTGGCATGCCAATATTTAATAAATTTGTTGCCTATCTCTTTCAAATACATAAATTTGCAACTACCTTCGTGATCTTTTTTTTTTTTTTTAGATTTATAGGCTTTTTGAATACATAAATTACAAGTGTTCCATGACAAATATCTTCTTTATAATGTGGAATGTTACTTTCAAAAAGAAAAAGAAACAAAAGGGTTACGTTAACTAATTACACATTTTATTTATAAATTATTAATATAATTATGTTAGTAAAAAACAAATAAAACTATTTAAATTCAAATGCAATCATTTGAATAATTTGTATAAATAATATTACTCATCAAACAAAATATTTAAGGATGTGTCAAATGAAATTATATGTTTACCTATGATGGAGGCCGGATAGTTGATGCACATCAATGTCTATTATTGAAGCAGAGTTATATATATTTGATCCTACTTGAATACGACTTCTATCTGTTTCCCTTTTTTGATATTAAAGATACCTATATTTATCTCTACACAAATATCTTTCCTAACATATGTAATCAACAACATAATTTATTAGGGTTCTTCTCTCACACCCTTATATATATATATATATATATATATATGACTTTATATATATATAATTTTGTCTTTTTAAACCGAACCTAAGATTTTTCATTGCACAGAGGTGGAAACCTCCTTTGTCTATAAACACAACCAATCTTTTAATTATACCAAATCTTTTATTTTATTAGGTTTTTTCCTTCATGGGAAGGATAGACACAATCAATCAATGAATGGATACTTATTAGTTTACTGAATTTATATAAATCTAATATATATAAAAACTTCTCATTGCATTGGATAATTTAAAGGTGTACTTAGTAATAATGATGATAGATAGAGAAAATAATGTACTATTTATTAAGTGACTACATATTTTTGTAAAAGAAAATATATAGAGGACAATAATATACTGAAATTTTAGAAGAAATTCTTAAAGTAATCTCCATAGGAAATTATAAAGTTTAAATAAATAAATTATTAATAAATATATATAGATGTGTTATAAATTTTAATAAGTCTTAATAGAAAAATATATTAACATATTTATGAAAATAATGATTTACTATTATATATAAAAAAAATTAATAACATTTGAATAAAAATAAATAAGTAAAATTAAAATGAAAGTGTCTACCGTCACAAAACAGTGACAGTAGCTGACTTTTTTTTTAATTTTTTTAGGTTATATAATTTTTTAAAAATTTAAAAAATTTTATTTATTTATGAATAAATAATATTAAAAAAAATTATAGACGAATGATAAAAAATTTAAAAACACTTCAAAAAACTTTAAAAAATTATATGATATAGATAATAATTAATTAATATTAAACAATAAAAAAATTAAGACAAAAAACTAAAAAAAACACATAATACTTCTTATTCTACAATCACAAAATAAGATTATAAAATAATATCCTCCAATTAAAATAATTATTAAAAATAGATAAATTTATCTTACAGCAACAAATGGTGACAGTAGGATAAATTTTTTATTTTTTATTATTATTATTATTTATTGTTTTAATTTTTTAATATTAATAAATTAATTTTTATGTCATTTTTTTAAATTTTTTTATAAATAAATAATATTAAAAAATTATGAATGAATAATATTAAAAAATATAAAAAATTTTAAAAAAATTAAAATTCTTAAAAATTATATAACTTAGATAATAATTAATTAATATTAAAAAATTAAAAAATTAAAAAAAGACATTAAGATGCCCGTAAGCCGCATTAAAAAAACGTATGTTCTCCCCGGCCAACAATGAAGTAGAACAGGTAATTTAATGATGCTTGTGCTCAAAATTGGTAATTTAATTTGCCATGGACACTCAAAGAGTCTGAATTTCTGCCAGCAATGTCTGATGTGATGGGACCATTTTAATTTAAAGAGAGATCCATGCACATCCTACCTAGCTACTACTTCAAGCCTGAATTCCATTTCCATCACTCCAAAACTTCAATCTCTCTCCACCTTCACTGCCACCACCTCTTCCGGTGGCACATGAAAATGAGTTACATTTTCTCAGCCATACAGTACTGCTTAGTGAACCATCCTACCATTCAGAACTTCACATGGACCCCTGGGAAAACCCTAGCCTCCTCGCCTCAGTTCCTCATCTTCACTGTCGTCTCCTACCTTTCCTCCACCTTCATTCTCTCCCACCTTTCTCTCCCTCCCATTCCCCCTCTCTTCCTCAAATCAATCACAGCCCTCCATGACACCTTCCTCATCGCCCTCTCCTTCATCATGGCCCTTGGCTGCCTCCTCTCCGCCATCTCCCACGCACCTCACCCCCACTGGATCGTCTGCTTCCCCCTCCACACCCCTCCCTCTGGTCCCCTCTTCTTCTGGGCTTACATCTTCTACCTCTCCAAGATAGTGGAATTCGTGGACACCCTCTTGATCATCCTCAGCAACTCCATCCAACGCATCACGTTCCTCCACGTGTACCACCACTCCACCGTCGTCGTCATGTGCTACATTTGGCTGCAGACCTCCCAGTCGCTGTTCCCGGCTGTGCTCATCACCAACGCCTCCGTGCATGTGCTAATGTACGCCTACTACTTATCCTGCACACTCGGCGTTCGTCCCACGTGGAAGAAGCTGGTGACGGACTGCCAAATCGCGCAGTTCTACTCGAGCTTCGTGGTGTTGGGTCTGATGCTGCACTTCCACTTCACAGGATCAGGGTGCTCCGGGGCATGGGGGTGGAGCTTCAATGTCGTTTTCTATGCTTCCCTTTTGGCTCTGTTCGTTGACTACCATAAAAATAATTATGGGAAGAAGATGGGAGTCAACAACGTTAAAGCTTTGAAGCCCTTAATTTGTAGTAAATCCTAAGTGATATGTACTAGGATATATGGTGCCTTGGGAAAGGAACACCAAAAAGTTGGGTCAAAGTTTCATGAAGTTGCTTTTGTCTTTCTTATGTTTTTGGGAATCCTTTTGTTCTCGTTAATTTGAAGATTCACGTACCATAATTATTAATTAGAAGCTACTCTCAACTTCCTTTTATTTGATATTTAAAATAATAAATTAAAATTAAAAGATTCTTTCAATTATTATAAAAAAATTATATTAAATTAAATTATTTATATTAAAATTAATTAAAATTCTTGTTATTTTATTAAAAAAATAACTAATATTTTATTAATAAATAATTTTAAAATTTTAAAACAATTATTATTTTATTTTAAAAGATATATATAAAATATTGCTTTGCCAACTTCTCTCTTAATAAAATCTGCACTGTCCTATCAGCCATTTTCTTTGGTGACTGATATGTAAATTACTGCGTTTGTATTTCGTAACATTCCTTAACTTTGAAATAGTCTCTCATTCTCTTAAATTTTTTATTACAATTTTTTTTTTACTTTTTCAATTTTTTTTAGGATCATATTATAAATACTTTTCTTTTAAATAATTTAACTTTAATATAAATCAATGATTTGTCTTTGATTAGCCTAAAAATATGAAGTAGCCTACGTGGAAGTTGGTTTCATCACTATCAATCTTAATACCAAAAAATTAATAATAGTTAGAAGACATATATTGCTTCTCAATTAATTCAGTGATACTTTCAACTTTTCATTTCCTTTCTAAATTTGCCAATAATTAAGTAAATATGGTTTTGGATATATTTATATATATATAGAACAATAATCACTATCCTGAAGTCTTATTTTCCCACTCATATATTGAAATCCGTTGGAGTGTAATTATAAATCTCATTAATGTGTTATTATATTATTATTGGTTTAGTCTATTTCTCCAAAATCTATTAGACTCTCTCCCTGTAGGTTTTAAATCGAATGGGCTTCCCTAAAATTTTAAGTGGAATATTTACATTGTAAATTTTAAAGAAAGATAGATGTAAAAAAGAAAAAAAGAAGAAAAAATGAATAAAACTCCCTATATTCAAGTGATTTGATTGGATCTAACCTTGTGTTTCCCCATCTTCTGATAATCTCTGAGTCTGCATGTTGTGTACAGTTGCAGTGGGACTGGGACTGATATTTGCCAGTCTGCCTCATTTTCTAGTGAATGCTACTGTTGGGTCCAAAGTCAATGTTGATATGTTTTTTTCTTTCTTCCTACCTATAATTTGGAATTATAGTGACTTCGGGCATAGATTCAAGGTCTAAATTTTTTATACTTTTCTTTGTTGTGATGGTTGTGATTTTGATTCAGTTTGTTTGGGTTAAAGATGTTCACCATCGATTCAATTTCTGCATTACCCTCAATTCTGAAACTTTTTGCAATAAAAATATTGTGTTAAGTCTATGCAAGGCAAATGAAGAGAAAGATAAGCAAATATCAGAGGCATCCTTCAAAATAGAGCATTCTACAGTCGAAAATTATGAAGAGAACTAACGAATCTACCAAGTCTGAAGCATATAACCTGCATAAACATACCAATAATTCCATTGGAAGGGACTCAAGCCTTGATTCTGATTCGCAATCTTCAGTTCGAGGGGTCTTTGGTGTCCCCAAAAAATTATTCTGTTTTACCAAATTCACAGGCGATAACATCAAAGGGCTTCGATCAAATACTTTTTCTTCAGGTCCTAAGCTATTCCCTGTTTTCCTGGAATGCAGGATGGCATCTCTTTTCTTTCCAAGTTCCGTACATGACTTGGCAGATGCAGTGGACAACTTATTGTGCCGAAGCTGAGCAGGAGCACCAGGCTTCAGAAACTTATTACGCGAGCTCCGCAATTTTCTTCTTTGTTTCGAAGTCTTACTACTCTTCTCTTTGGGCGATACTTTTCCCATAATTCTACTGTCCTAATTCCTATTTTCCCCTTGTAAATCTTCTATTTTGAATAATAATCTAAGGAGCCATCAATTACCCTGCAAATACAATTACAAGAAATCACCTCACCACTGTCGGTTAGAATGAAGTGAAACCCAAAAGCAATTTAAAGTAACTTAGTAAATCGGTATATTGAAATCGAAACATTAGAAAGTAAAGCTCAAATATCCAAAACCAATAAAACAAAACAAAACTTACATGATTAGATATTAAAGGCCTCCATGTTTAATTAACCCCAATGAGAGGCAGGAAGTAGATAGTAGAATCCGCTAAGAATCCTTCGATTAATTTATTGTAAACCAACTGAAGATCGACAAATTAGAAGATAATGAAATCATGATAGACAGATAAAAGCGCGTTCAGAAATGATTGGGACGATATTTAGAAATCCAAACCCTGCATCAATAACAGCGTAAGAAAGCAACTAGATACCAACCTCAGCGTAGATAGCAGAAAAATTGGAAATTGGCAGAGCAAATAGGAAGTTTCAGAAGAGATAGAGTGAGGGAGGTGAAAGAAAGAGAGGGAAAATAGATGGGTCCGCTAGGGTTTGCTCTTTATTTGAATTTGCTTACGATGCCCGCCAAATTTTCAAACAATAGTTGTCCGGAAAAGAAAAAGCGTCAGAGGGTTGTATACGGCGTAGTATCCAGCTGTTTCTGACGTGTCATAGTTTCATTGGATTGCTTTGTATTTTTTGTATTTTTATTAAATTACAGAGCCACCTGAGACGGCGTGAATTTCGATTAATACGAATATGATTTTTCCTTATTTAGCTTAATTAAATAGTTTTCAAATTTAAAATATTGGAGGGAAATTGAAATATTAATGATTTGAGAGGGAAATAAAATCAGATATAAATTATTAAATTCAAAATTGTCAGTTTTAATTCATAATGAATCTTTAATTATAACTTAAACAAAAAAAAATGAAATTATGATACTTTACTTGGTGTATTTATTAAGTCTGAAGTATGGTAGAGTGGGTGGGGATTGGGGAAGAGGCAAATAGACAAAGAGATGGGCACGCAGTTACTGAAGAGTGATTCAAGCAAAGTACGAATTCTGCCATTATAGAATCAGTGTTCCCTCGTGAGTACTGAATCTGGCGCTTAGGCTCATGATACTGGGGAAATCAGCGTAGCAATAAATAAAAGTGGGAGTACAGTATCATTATAATATATACACCAATTCCCTCACCTCTTTTGATTGTTTTGATTAATGATTAAACTTTATAGCATGGGATCCCAAGCTTTAGTTTGGTCATAATAATTTGCTGATTGAATCGGACCGGTCCACTAATCAGTAATCACGGACCAAGGGAACCCACCCTCAGGACAACTAACTGTTTTCTTTTGGGGCCTAACTAATGGTTAGTTACAGTAGTATGGTATATGCCATTTGGGCTACACCATACAACCATGAAAAGCCCACTCGTCTTCATCCAGTCTACTTTCATCTTCCTACACAGACGATTAATCCCATGGACACTGAGAGCCCTTATAATTTACGTGGTTGTTGGAGAGGAATATAGGCATGTTTGGATGTGTTTTAAAAAGAATGATTTTTATAGAACGAGAAGTTGATTCTTAAAAAAAAATGTATTTTAATAGAATGAGAAGTTGTTTTGCGTTTGGATGTAATAAATGAGAATGACTTTTGAATCAAAAATGTG
>JASKGM010056096.1:0-18796 GCA_034509205.1 Ceratonia siliqua | reverse complement strand
TGACCCCGTAACTAATAAGTATATTTTGACCCCTCAGTTTTTACTAATTATGTTTTGGCCCCTTAGTTTTCAAAATTCACATTTCAACCCCTTAAGGTCCAAAAATTGCATCTTGGCCCTCAAGACTTCATAAATTACGTTATGATCCCTTAAATTTTAGAAATTACTTTTGGACCATCAATTTCCAAAAATTATACCTGTTGTGACATTAGTATTTGAGGCTGGTAGGTAATTACTTGAAGTATAATTCCCTATGCCGGTCACATGTCCTAAATTGAGGCGTGACAATATAATAATTTTTTATTATCTTAACTTGGATTAGGAGGTTAAATTAATAATTTTGATAAATTAATAACATAATACTTTTCTAAAAAATTCTTATATAACTTTGTGGTTTTATTCATATCATAAAGTAATAATTTGCTAAAATTAAAAATATAATTAACTATGATATTTTCTTAAAATATGATTATATTATTGTCACAACGTGACGGCCCTAAAAAGGCACCGTTATGACCATAAGGCAACAAAAGAGAAAAATACAGATATTAAAAACAGGAGTCGCCACTAATTAATTATAAGGATAATTGGGATCCTACAAAAGAAAATCGAAAACTAGCCCTTGAAACTAGAGGATTGGTTCGGAAGTCTAATTACGCATAGGGAAGGTGTTAGGCACCCTACAACGTCCATCCCTAAAGATGGTTACCCTAATTCATTTGTGGGTCATTTAATTTAATTTTAATGACCCCTTTTTATTATTAAGATATCAAAGAGATGAAAGACGAAATAATCGGACTTGTCTTACTAGGTATGTGCTTACGTACCCTGAGAGCGATCAAAGTCCACGTAGTTCGAGATTAAATGAAATTGTGACCAGGAAGGATATATGATCGCTTCCCTCTGACAAGCAAAAGACAATGCAGAGACTATGAATCCTTATCCAAAGTCAAAGAAAGAAAGACAACGTGAAGGCATAAATCCTCACCCAAAGTCTTAAGGACTGACCGTTGTGGAGGCATTGAGTCCTCACCCAAAGCCAAAGATGAATAGACAATGTGGAGATACAAAGTCCTCACCCAAAGTTTTAAAGGAATAGACGATGGGAAGGCACTAAATCCTTACCCCAAAGCATAAGAAAAAGACAATGTGGAGGCACTAAGTCCTCACCCACAGTCTTTAAAGGAATGAAGTGATCCTTGAAATCACTCTTGATAAAGTTTTTTGAAATGCTTCATTTAAGGTAAACCATTGGGACCTTTTATCTTTACCAAAAATGAATTTAGTCAAAATGGGTCTTCGGAACCCAAAACAATTGATTAAAATATTTCAAGTCGATGGGCCGTTGATAACTATTTTTGATCCAAAGGGCCTTTGGAACCCCAAGTCTAAATGACACCAAATCCAAGTATCCATTTTTTAATGGGCCCTTGAAACCCAATTCGTGGTGACATTAGATTCCCTTATCTATTTTGGCCTTAATGGATCTTGAAACCCAATTCTAGGTTATGCCTAAATTTTTGATTCCTTGGACCCTTGAAGCCCAAAATAGCTAAGTAAAAGAAATTTGAAAAATTTCCTTAAAATAAATTCCATTGGTTTTCTACAAAGGAGCCTGTTCTATATTAATCTCATTTAGACTTATTTCTTTAAATCAAAATCAAGGTGCATTGGACACCCTTAATCCATTAATGTAGATTAAGATAAATAATAATAAAACATAATAATAAAATAATAAATAATAAAACAATAGAAAATAATAAAATACAATAAAAAAGAATGAATAAAATAAACGAAAAAGATAACTAAATAAGAGAATGGAAAACAGTGGAATAGAAGATAGTAAATATTAAAAAAATGAATAAGATAAAATAATTAGATGTTTAAGCGAAATAGCCAACAAGAAAACATAAAAAAAAATAAATAGCTAAGTAAGACAAAGTTATCCTATGGGCAAGCAGATAAAAAAAAAAAACTAAAGTAAGCTACTATACCTACTTAAAAAAATTAGGGGAAGCATAATAGGACATAATTAAAAGAATGAAATGAAACCAATAAACAATTAAAGAAATTGTCCTGGAATTATAGATATGAGGGTTCAGGGGAATACAACATGTCCCATGTCTCAAATTAATTAAACAGGATCAGATGAATTGACTTCATCCTCCTTATAATTCCCTTTTAAAGAATCATCATTTCATAAACTTTCAGATGATGCAAACCAGTTACAATTTTGAACAGAACCAAAATTATTGTTTGGATAATTCAAGGATGAACTTTGTTAATCAAAGATGACATTTTGATCTGAGTAAAGTGCGGGAGTAGGAGTGAAATTATTTAAATGATACTTCTCTAGTCTTAAATCTAAGAAAATCAGAATGCTCAGAGTGAAACCAGCCACGATACAACTCTGTACTCGCAAATGAGTGTTTGTAAGCAGAAAGGGAACCAACAATTCTGAATGAAATCAGTAATGGAATAACTCAAATGAATTCCATGTTTTCGAAAATGAGCATTTGCAAACAGAAAGGGAATCCATAGTGCTGAATGAAACTAGTAATGGAATAACTCAGCATCCACAAATGAATTCCATGTCTTCGAAAATGAGCATTTGCAAACAGAAAGTGAATCCATAGTGCTTAATGAAACCAGTAATAGAATAACTCAACATCCAAATCAGGAAGTTGAAATCCCAGAGGTGACCCCGAAAAAGAAATGAAGCCAGAAAAAAACACATTCAGCATACTCAAAAATTTAGGAAGTTGAATTCAAATCACAGCGAAACAGGATTTAGATTAATGCATGAGTTGAGACATGGGAACATGCTTTCATCCGTGGGTTTCTTCACAAGCCATAGCATCCCCACAGACCATCATGACCCAGTATCATCCACAGAACAATGCAGGGGAACCAGTGAAAGCACATAAATAAATGGTAAACGAGTTACCTCTATGATATGCTAACAATCAGTAATACCCTTCTTTCACTAGGATCTCCTGAAGACTAATGGCGAAAACCGAGCTTTTCAGCCTTTCTCCTTAGTTCTCCCTTCTCGATCCCCTTTCTTCTCCAATCTCCTCTTCTTATAATCTGGTTCGATTTGTCCTCTGTCCCCATCTTCCCTTGGTGTCGTGAAAACTGAGACGGTTCAGAAAGTGGGTGGAGCATATGGTCCCGAGGAGTGCAGGGATCGGCGGGGTTGTTGTGTGAGCAGAGGCAAATAGCGTGGTGGTTGGCGTACAGTGGTCGAGAGACGAACTCCGTGGAGAGGGAGTGGATACTGAGTGGGTATGTACAGCAGGGATGGAACGTGTTCTACTGAGACATTGAATAGGGGAGTCGTTTGCCGAAGAAATGAGGGGTAATCGAGGCAGGAGATAGGTTGCGTGAAGGAGGCTGATGGCAGAAGGATGAGGTATGCAGGGAGTAGCTGAACGTCCTGAATCAGAGGGGAATGGCAGAAGAAACCTTGCAGCTGGAGAAAAGGAAAGCGAGAATGGGTAGGTTTAGGTTGGGAGATTGCTGTTTGGTGAGCGGGAATCAAAAATTCAGGGGGGCAGAGATGGCTTGGGTAGCGGTTCAAGGGTCCATGGGTTATGGACTGGGTTGTGGACCGGGGCTTATGTTAGGCCGGTTGTACGTTGGGCTAGAACATGTTTAGCTGAGTAGATGGGCTAGGAACTGGTGTTAGGGCCAAAATGAGTGTTGACAATTATAACTTATTTTTTCTTGAAATTTAAATATAGTTTAATCTCATATTTAATTTTTCTTATTGCATATAGAAGTTTTGGGTTTAAATTCTCAATAAAAAATTATGAAGTATTGCTAATGCTTTGAGCACTTCTTTGCAAAAATATATTAAATATAGATATAGATTTTAGTTTTTTTTAAGGTATTTTAAGATCATTGGATCAAAGATGAATGATACATATTAAAAGAATCATTAATGAGATATGTGCCAATCATGTAACCACTAATTAAAATATATGTCTCACTCATCTAATCTTTAATGAGTGTTTTAATCTATAACATTTATTTTTTATTTAATGGTTATAAATTACTCTTATAATAAGTCATTCCTCTTATAAGATCAGCCCTTATGTATAGAGAATTAAAACAGTTGATAATACTTTGCATTATATAAGAATATGGTGCTCATCACATATTATATAAGAATTTAGAACCCAACAAATAAGTTTATTTGAAAATAAAATTTTTTTTGAAAAAAGTCATTTTTTATTAAAATAAGTGTCTTACTATGCTACTCATTAAATAGCAATACTCCATGAGTAGCTTTTTATTTTTTGTTTTTCCATTCTTTTATAATTTTTATTTTAAGAAACAATTTTAAAAAATTTTTAAAAAAATCAAAAGATTTTATTTACTTTTTCTTGGTTTTATTTTACTTTATTTTTTGATTTATTTTGAATATTTGTATTATGAATTTTTTTTGTTTAACTTTTTTTGTATTTTTTTAAATTGTTTCTTAAAATAAAATTATAACAAAATAACAAAATAAAAAAAATAAAATATTATTCTAAAAGTATGACTACTGTTAGAATAATATAACAAGACTTTTAAAATAAAAGTCGTTGTTATGCTACTCATGGAACTTTTTATTTTTATTTTTATTTTTATATAATTTTTGTTTTAAGAAATAATTTTAAAAAATTTAAAAATTTAAAAAAGTAACAAATTTAAAGAATTTTTTTACTTTTTTATTTTTTTTTGAATACTTGTGTTATAAAAATTTATTTTTATTTATTTTTAATTTATTTAAATTCTTTTAAATTATTTTTTAAAATAAAATTTATAAAAATAAATAAAAAACTACTCATGCAGTAGTAGGATAACGAAAACCTAAAATAAACTCTAAATTTAAAACTGTGAGAGGTGAGTAACCTTTCACCAAAATTAGACGTAAGTGGAGACATTTTGAGAGTGAGACAGAGAAAGAAAGAGGACAAAGGGAGAAGGAGACAGAAAAAAGCCAATCATATGAATAATGTATTGCTTTTCTTATATGCCGGATAAAATTAAATTATTAAATTATATATATAATTAATTAATTAAGTTAAATTTATATATTTTATAAGTTAAATTTATCTAAAAAATTTTGATGCGAAGCTACTCCTTTTAAATTACAAAGAGAAGGGGACATATTTTGCTTTTTCCAGATTGGTGAGATGAGCTCTGCCTTTGATCACCTTCGTATTTTTTTTCATTTTCATTTTGATTTTTAAAATTTGATAATTAAGCAATTAAAGTAGACAAATTAAAATTACTCTCAAAATGAAATTAAAACCATATTAAAATTCACTCAATCATAAAATTAGAAAACAAATTAAAATTGACTCAAAAATAAATTTACGAAGCAACTAAAATAAAATTAAAAGAGAATAAAATTAACTCAAAAAATAAAGTTAAAAAAGACATGAAGATTTCAAATTAAAATTTAATTTAAACATTAGTCTCAAAATAAAATTAAGACTCAAATCAACATTTAATAAAAATTCTAATACTCAAAATGAAAATTTTAAAAGAAATTGTACAAAAGTCATCCCAAAAACGATCTATATAGTGCTGATGGACTCAATATAAGTAGTTAATTCAACTTCAAACAAGTCAACCAAAGAAAAGATCATTCTGTGTTTTAGGAACAGTCATAATTTTCCAAGACCGGAATCACAGTGAACATGTTGCGTTACTATTTATTTTTGTAATCATGATTCTCATTTTTTTTAAACATATTTTTTTAATTATAATTATTTATTTTTATACAGATAATCATAATTATTAAGACATTACAATCATTTTTTTTGTTAAGATATGACATACATACTATAGTAAAGCAACAAATCCCGGCCACGTGAATGTAAAATAAAGGATTCAAATCTCGTATAATTAAAATTTAATTGTATATGTAGTGGACCTGGACAAGGCCCAGCAGCCAATGCCCAACAACCAGGACCCGCTAAGGACCAATCAACACACCAATTAGCCTATAAATACACTCCTCGAGTATGACTATAGACTCAGATACATTCTAAACTCGGATAAAACTGACTTTGGCATCGGAGTGTAATACTCGCACCCGAGCCCCTTTGTTTACTTGTCAACAGGTCCGACCAGGACGAACCGACCTTACCTCCAGACCAACCCGTCCCCGACCAGACCTTAAGACTGAGACGTTTAGAACCCGTACACAGGCATCGACATTTGGCGCTGTCTGTAGGAACCCTTGGCCTTTCCCAACCTTAGTGATTCTGTGATCGGTCTCATGGACACACTCGGCCCGCCGCCCACTAAGGGAACTAGAGTGCTACGTACCCCCCTCACCAACAAGCAACCACAGGAACCAGGACTGGCAGGCCCCTCATTCTCCCAGGGGAACCCATCCCCCTGGGATCACTAGGAGCTTAACCCTCAGGTCGACACCCTCCGACTCCTCATGCAAAGGATAGAAGCCCTCGAGCAGGAAAGGGCTGTCGGCATGCTCGAATTGGAAGAATTCAGAAGGCAGAAACAGCGGGAAAGTACGGCTGCATCCCAAGGACTGCCTAACCCGCCGGGGGTCAGGACATAATCCCTCCCATGCTCATGGAACCCATACACAGACTTCCCTCAGTAACCGAGGACAGCGACCAAGTTGAGAACACATTCTCCTCATACCCATCCCACACCCGAATGGCCACAGACAAGCCCTCCACCCACCGGGCAACACCATTCACCCGCCATATCGTAGAATACCCCCTCCCACGATACTTTAAGCAGCCACAGCTCGAACCATACGATGGCTCTACCGACCCCAGAAAGCATATAAAGAACTATGCAATGGTCATGATGCTAAACGGCTCGGGGGAGGAGCTCAAGTGCAGAGCATTCCCCACCACACTGAGGAAGACAACCCTTCAGTGGTTCTGTGGCCTCCCCCCGAACTCTGTTGGGAATTTCAAGGATATCAAAAGACTCTTTGTGGCCCGCTTTTCAGCAAGCATCACGCATCAAAGGACATCGGCCATCCTCTCTACCCTCAGGCAAAAGGAGGGCGAGCCCTTAAATGATTACATCAAACGCTTCAACACTCTCTCTCTCCGGGTCCACGACCTAAGTAACCCAGTACAATTCATGCACTTCAGTTTGGCCTCCAGCCGGGACGTTTCAAGGAAAGCCTGACCTTGGATCCACCCACAAACCTAACTGAGCTTTTGACCAGGGCATCAAAGCATGTTAACCTGGAAGAAATACTAAAAATGTCTGAAACCAGACCTCAGCCCCTCAAGGAGAAAAGGCCCCACCAGGACCGAAGAGAGCACAGGCCAGAAAGATCCCCTCTCCAACTACGCTTCAGTACATACACCCCTCTAAACCAATCCAGAATCCGCGTGCTGGAGGAAATTTGCCAAACTAAGCTGGCAAGGCTCTCTGCCCCGAACCCTATTGTGGGAGCGGAGAGGAACAAGTATTGCGCCTTGTACCGGGGAAGGGGACATGACACTGACAGTTGTAGACATCTACAGAACCTCATAGAGGACCTCCTGCAGAAGGGACATCTACAGAAATTTTGGATCGATCGGGCTCAAAAGGGGGAGGTGAGAGATTGGCAAGGTCCCCCCGGCATAGTAGCCAACCATAAGGGCAACAACCAACCAGGACCCCCGCAAGAACACGGCAGGGATTATCAACACAATCTTCGACGGGTTCGCGGGGGGAGGACCTTCCCAGTCATCCAGGAAAAAGCATCAAAGGGCCATAACCGGCAAGAATAAAGAAACTCTTCAAGTGGTAACTAAAAGGCACTGCTCGGACCCCGTTATAAGCTTCACGGAGAAAGACTATGGCACCATTGACAGCGACCACGATGACCCAGTAATCATCAGCTGTTTCATCACCAACTTCAAAGTGAGAAAGGTCCTGGTGGATCAAGGCAGTTCGGCAGACGTGCTCTTTTACAGCACCTTCCTTAAGCTTAACCTGCCCGCTGCTAATCTAACCTTCTATCCGGGTACGTTGGTCGGTTTCTTCGGTGCACATATGGAAGTGAAAGGCACGGTTAAACTAAGAATGACCTTGGGGGAGTATCCCGACCTGGTCCATTCGAAGGTGCAGTTTTTGGTTGTCGACTGCCCCTCGGCCTACAACATAATACTGGGACGTCCATCGTTGAATCAGACCCGATCGATAGTCTCTACCAGACACCTCCTATTAAAGTTCCCAACGGGGAGGGGAACTGTAGGATCGGTCCGGGGCGACCAACTCTAGGCACGTATTTGTTACAACACCAGCTTAAGTACCAACCACAGCAACCCGGAACCAAAGCAAGCAGCCATGGCCTCAACAAGCTGAATCCCGTTACAAGAGCTCGACGCACGGGAGGGTCAAGAAGATCGCCCCGCCCCGGGGGGCGATCTACTAGTCATACAGATGAGCCAGGAACCTGAGCAAACAGTCCGGGTAGGATCAAACATTCCCCCAACCAGGCTAGAGGAGCTGACAAACCTACTAAGGGAAAATTCTGACCTCTTCGTGTGGAAAGCATCCGACATGCCAGGTAAAAATCCCACTTTTATAAGTCATAAACTTGCAATACATGCAGGGGCAAAACCTGTAAGGCAAAAAAAAAAAAAAGAACCTTTTGCCTGGACAGGCAGGCAGCCATCCAGGAGGAGGTCCAAAAACTCTTGGAGGCAGGTTTCATTAGAGAGGTCACATACACCACATGGCTGTCTAATGTGGTACTGGTAAAGAAACCTAGTGGGAAGTGGCGCATGTGCGTCGATTTCACCAATCTGAACAAGACTTGCCCGAAGGACTAGTACCCACTCCCAAGCATAGATAAACTAGTTGACAATGCTTCAGGATACAAACTTTTGAGCTTTATGGACACCTACTCGGGTTACAACCAAATCCAGATGCATCCTGATGACGAGGACAAAACGGCTTTTATAACAGAAAAAGCAACATATTGCTATAAGGTCATGCCATTCGGCCTAAAGAACGCAGGAGCTATATACCAACGGCTAATGGACAGAGTCTTCAGAAATTAGATAGGCAGAAATGTAGAAGTGTACATCAATGATATGCTGGTAAAGTCTCAAACAGAGAATGAACACTTGGCCAACTTGGCCGAAACTTTCATAGAATTAAGGAACCACAACATGCGGCTGAACCCGACCAAGTGCGCCTTCGGGGTGGAGGCCGGTAAATTCCCGGGCTTTATGATTACGCATAGGGGTATTGAAGCCAACCCATAAAAGTGCGAGGCCATCATCCGGATGGAACCCCCTAAATCGATCAAAGAAGCGTAGAAATTGACCGGAAGAATCGCCGCCCTGACCCGTTTCATGTCAAGGGCGGCGGACCGTGCTAAACCATTCTTCCAAACCCTAAAAAAAGTGAAAATTTTCCAGTGGACTCCAGAATGCCAAGTAACTTTCGACCAACTCAAAGAATACTTAGCTAAACCCCCAATCCTATCCAAACCAGCAGCAGGAGAAACCCTCTACATCTATCTTGCCGCATCCGACCAAGCCGTCAACTCGGTGCTGATTCGTGAAACACCAAAAAACCAAATGCCAGTATATTACACTAGCCACGTCCTCCAGGGACCAGAATTGAAGTACCAAAAGATAGAGAAACTCGCCTTTGCATTACTCCTATCTGCTTGACGACTCCGTCCCTACTTTCAGAACCACCACATCATGGTAAAAATAGACCAACCAATAAGGCAGATACTTCAGAAGCCCAACCTAGCTGGCCACATACTCGAATGGGCAGTAGAGCTATCCAAGCACTCAATTAGTTATGAGCCCCGAGGGGCGATCAAGGCACAAACCCTGGCATACTTCATGGCAGAGCTCACCAGAAACCCCTAGGAAGTAACCCAACAACCAGAATGGACTTTATCAGTTGACGGATCATCAAACCCCAAGGGATCCGGGGCGGGGATAGTAGTAGAAGGGCCCAGGGAAATCATCATAGAGCAATCCCTCCGCTTTGATTTCCAGACCTCAAATAACCAAGCAGAATATGAGGCACTGATAGCAGGACTCCGCCTGGCCAGGGAACTCAGGGCAGATAGCATAAAAGTATTAAGCGACTCGCAGCTGGTCATTAGCCAGGTAAAAGGAGCATATCAAGCTAAAGACCGACAAATGATTAAGTACCTGGAAAGAGTCAAAATTCTCACCTCCGACCTTAAGCAATTTGAGATTCAACATATCCCGAGGAGTGAGAACATCCGAGCTAACGTCCTCTCTAAGTTCGCCAGTAGTAAAAGCCCAATAAACAACCAAACAGTCATCCAAGAAACATTAGCCAACCCTAGCATACAAATTGATAACTTTAACATCAGCAACCGACTACCAAGTTGGATAACCACAATCAAACACTATCTGCAAACTGGGATCTTACCACCCGATAAAACAGAAGCACGGAAATTGCAAAGAACAGCTAACGCATAATGCCTAATAAGCGAGACACTGTATAAACGCGGATACTATACCCCCTTGCTCAAGTGTCTCTCCGCGGACGAAGCCCACTATGTTCTCTGAGAAATACATGAAGGCATATGCGGCCACCACATCGAGGCACGATCATTAGCAATGAAGACACTGCGGGCAGGATACTACTGGCCGACCTTAAAAAGTGAGACAAATGAGCTGATGAAGAAATGCGACAAATGCCAGAAGTTCTCCCATCGACATCTAGCACCCACCACCGACTTGCACACAACGGTCGAGCCCTGGCCGTTCTGCAGATAGGGCCTAGACCTGTTAGGACCCCTTCCGGTGGGAACGGGCCAAAGAAAGTTCCTAATTGTAGCAATATATTACTTTTCCAAATGGATAGAGGCAGAACCTTTAGCCTTCATAACTGTCAGGCAAGCTAAAAAGTTTGTTCAAACTTTCATTGTGTGCAGGTTCGGCATCCCTCACACTATAACAACTGACAATGGAACCCAATTCGCAAGTGAATGGTTCAAGAAATTTTGTGCCGACCTCAATATCCGGCTAAATTTTACATAAGTGGAGCATCCCCAAGCAAACGGATAGGTTGAGGCAACAAATCGTATAATCTTAGAAGGAATAAAGAAGAGATTGCAACAAACCAAGGGCGATTGGACAAAAGAGCTCCCTTGGGTACTCTGGTCGTATAGGACAACTCCCCAAACCTCGACAAGAGAGTCACCTTACAAATTAACCTACGGAACTGAAGCAATGATTCCTGTAGAAGTAGGAGAACTAACCATCAGGGCAGAATACCACGAGCCTGATAACATCAAACAACAAATGTAGGTAAACTTGGATCTCCTTGAAGAGGTTAGGGAAAAAGCTCGCATAAAGATGATCACTTACAAACAGAGAATTGCCACCTACTATAATAGTAAAGTCCAACAGCGAAATCTCAACCAAGGAGATCTCGTTCTCAGAAGAGCAGACGTCTCCAGGAAACACATATCAGAAGGAAAGCTAGCACCAAACTGGGAAAGACCTTACAGGGTAAGAGAAGTCTTGAGCAAAGAAGCATATGGGTTAGAAACTATCGAGGGAAACTTAATTCCCCGCACATGGAATGTAACCAACCTCAAATATTATGAAATAGACTAGATTTGAGATTAGTCTCCCCAAAACGGCCAATGCCGACCTTAAGACCAATGTCTCCCAAAATGGCCATGCCGACCTCGAGACCAATGTCTCCCCAAAACAGCCAATGCCGACCTCGAGACCAATGTCTCCCCAAAACGGCCAATACTGACCTCCGACCTCGAGGCTAATGTATCCGCAAAACGGCCCCTTGAAAGCCTTTAGACACCGATGAACCAGAATCACAAAGTGGCCCCTTAAGAGCCAAAAGAAAAAAAAAAAACAACAATAACTTAAGTAACAATGTACTAAACGTCAACTTCCAATAAATATAAGTTCCATTACACAATAATAATAATAATAAAAAAAATACTCTGAGGACGAGTCTTGGTCATCCCTCGACTCTGAAACAAGAAAGGCCGGGTCGTCCTGACCATCATCAACCAGCTCAACCAACTCGCCGTCCCGTACCATCTTAGAAGGATTTAAGTTATCAACAGGAAAGTCCGAACGAAAAACTTAACCTGATCGCGGTTCAAATCAAATCCCTCAGTGAACGCCATCAAATAATTTGAGCCAATTTTCTTCTCAGCCCTTTCCTTCATCCTTCCTCTTGAAGACCGGGCGCGTCTCAAATGACGATCGGCCTTGGCTAACTCAGAAAATAGAACCTCAATTTTCCTCTCGGAAGCCTCTAAAACCATCCTTGCTTACTAAAGCTCCTCGTCAAGCTCAACGGCCTGAACTCGAGCAACTGTAGCTTCCCCAAGCTCCTTATCAGCCTCAGAAAGCCTCTCCTTCAAATCAGCAATCTCGTTCCTTATACGGATGCTCTCATCGGTAAAATTACTAACACGTTTCTCCAACTCACGAGTAACCACCAAACCACGAGCATGAGTCACAACAGCATACCGGGAAAGGCAAACATTGAGGCTGAACTTAACTTCCGAGCATCAGAAGAAAGGAGAAACTAAGTATCCACCAAGGAACCCACATCCAGCCTCCTGTTTCAGAACGATACAGTAGGATGCCCGGCTTTATGAACAACGTCAGCGGCAAAGCAAGTAGAAAACCCCGTGGCCCGCCCACTAAACTCATCCGGAGAAATGGCTCTGACTTCGGGGCTGGAAGACCGACCTCTGTCCTCCGTACTATCAACCTCCCGATGACTTTTGGATGAGGCCGGATGTTTCCCTTTAGCAGAGCCGCCCGCTACTGCAGCCTCTTCCTCACGAGCAACCCCCACATCGCCAGCAAGAACGATCCTAATAGGGATGGCCGAGGTCACTTTGGAAGACTCATCCTCTACCTTCCGCAATCGAGCAAGCTTAGCCAATCGATTCATGTCCTCAACCGAGAGAAGACCGTCTGCAACAAACAGCTAGATAAGTTAAAAAGCACAACACCAAGCAAAACTTGAGACAAGACAGAAACCTACGTATCAAATCCCGGGTCTTGAGGGTGACATCCCAAGCACGCTTGCTAACAAAAAGCCCGAGGGTCTCTATTATCCCTTGACCCTCGGTATCAAAGTCGCCAAATCCTTCGCGCGGACTTTGCGGCAGTGTGACTTCCACCTCAGGGGAAAGTGGGGACAACCGGCCTCATCAAGAAAAAAAGCTAGTTGAACACTCGTCCTCAGGACAGTGACCCGAAAAAATAGGTCCTTCCATTCCTTGGCCGATTCCTCAAGAGGTTTCATCAAGGACAGATGCGACCGAGCAGATAGGTATAGGTACCCCGCTCCCTTACTAGGATCATTCAACAAGAAAAGGTAAAAAAATACATCAGCCTAAGGACGGACCCCGAACATATCACAAAGACACTAGAACCCTTGCAAGAACCCCCACCCGTTAGAATGAAGCTGGGTGGGGGCAATATTCACAACTCTGAAAAATTCTAATTCAAAAGTAGAAAGGGGCAAAGTTACACCAACCTTCTCAATAAAATAGAAGTTAAAAATAAAAAATCCATTCTCACAACTGAAGTCACACATAGACGCCCTATCAGGATAGGCCTCAACGTTGAAAGAACTATTCCCTCAATCCTCCACGGACAGGTGTTATTTCAAGAACGGCATCAGATCAGCTCCAAAGCATGAATCCATGGAGCGGATATCTCCGCTCACCCAATCAAACAAAGACTTGTCACTATCCCTCCGACCGGAAACCCCAACTTCCCTTTCGGGGGAATCATCAGAAGGAACCGACCTTGAGCTCGGATTGCCTGACCTCATCACCTTAACCTAGACCGACCAAAAAAAAAAGTTTAGCCAAGCAGTTGGTCCGTAAATCGCCCGAGTTTGGCCAGTGGCCATTCGAGTAGAAAACAGACCAAACCCGGGGACCGACCTGTGGAATGGTCTGAGGGATGACCGACCTATACCATATGACTCAGGAAAACCAAAGGAAGCTAACAAAGTAAAATACCAACCTCGCACCCAAAAGTAAACGAACAAATTGCCAAGATACAAGATTCAACAGTAAAGAACAGCGACGGATGCGGTGACGATCCCGTATTCATAGCAAAGAGAAGGCTGATCTAACGACCTAAAATAACAGCATCCAACAGCAGTAAACAAATCGTCAGAGGCTCAAGAAGCGTAAAGGTCATTTCAAAAAAAATCTGACGGCTCAAAGACCTTGCGATTGAAATCCTGGCCGCAGTTAACCACTTCCCAACCAGGTGGTCGATCCGCCGACCTCGACCGACCATCTCCCGGTGTCACGAACACCAACCCCGAGTTTTTGGGGGCAAGTGTAGTGGACCTGGGTAAGGCCCAGCAGCAAATGCCCAACAACCAGGGCCCGCTAAGGACCAATCAACACATCAACCAGCCTATAAATACACTCCTCAGGTATGACTATAGACTAAGACACATTCTAAGCTCGGATAAAACTGACTTTGGCATCGGAGTACAATACTCACGCCCGAGCCCGTTTGTTTACTTGTCAACAGATCCGACCAAGACGAACCGACCTTACTTCCAGACCAACCCGCCCCCGACCAGACCTCAAGATTGAGACGTTCAGAACCCGTATACAGGCATCGACAGTATAATATTTAGTTAAATTATTAGATGATTAAGATTTAATTGTATTTTTTATTTTTTTATGGTTAAATGAATTTTGAATCACTTTTTTTTCTTTCTAAATTGAGCATCATGCTGAATGTATCCATGCAGTTGGTTCAAATTTGTGGAACAACAATATTTTTAAATTTTGTTTATATAAATTTATTTTAAATAAATTAAATTTTTTTAAAAAAATAAGTCATTCTAAAAAAAATAAATATTTATTTTGGCTTTTTTTCTTGGAAGAAGTCAAAAAGAAAAAAAAATTTGAAAGAACTTCCTTTAAAAAAAAATTTGATAGATGAAAATAAATATTATTTTACTTTTTCATTCAAAAATTTTTTTAATTATTATATTTAAATATAAAATATAAAAAAAATTTTGTTAAGTTCAAATTAAATTATCGGTTGGAAATTGGGACCCACGTACAAGGAAAAGTTATCGCGTTTTCGATGCACAATGAGAAAAGAAAAATTTTGATTGAGACCTTTTTGTTTCATTTCTTTGTTAAGGAAAAATATGAATAATTTTTTACTAATATTTCAAAATTTTCAAAGAGATTTTCAAAGAAAAAGGAATGATTGATTGTTATATTATTTATTATTTTTTAATACTACGATATCAATTAGTCATTTTAATTAAAATTATAAAAATGATTATAATTAATTATTTTATTTTACCTTTTTTTCTTGTTAATTTTATATATTTAAAAATAAAAAGAGAAATCATCATTTAACATTCACTTTCCCTCTGTTATCTATCTTTCTTTTTTTTCTTTGGATACCCAAACATACCCTAATTTTAATAAAATTTTAATTTTATTTTGTTACAATCTTACCCTTTTATATTTCAAAAAGTTTTAGTTAAGTACCTCTTTCATAAATTTATCCTTTCACAACAAAAAAATAATGATGTTACAATTAATTAATATACATGGACTTATTTTAGACTACATAAAGTAATAATTTAATAAATCATCAAATAAAATTATGCTGAAAAGAATGAAAAAAAAAAATAGGATGAAAGTGAAATCATATATACCCAAGAATTGATAAAAGTAATAAATTTTAATTAAATAAATAATTGATTTTAATTAAGAATATTAACAGTACTCTTCTGTTTAGGAGTGTCAATAACCACCATCTAATGTGCTGCTATGGTTATGTATATAAATTGGTTCTACCTGAACAAAGAAGTTCATCACCCTTTTTTGTCTTCATCCAGTACTCTTCTGTTTCTTTCTATTTCCTTCACTTCCTCACTATTGTTTTACAATTCAACGTGACACAGTACATCTGTAGTTTCATTTTCAAAACAATGCCAGGCCGGATGGGCACCATTTTTTTTAGGTAAAATCTTTTAATTTTTAATTTTTAATTTTTTTATAATTTTTATTTTAAAAATAAGTGAAAAGAATTTTAAAAAAATTTAAAATATATAAAAAATAAAAATATTTTTTTACTTTTTCTTCTTATTTTATTTTTTGAATTATTGTGTTATAAAATTTTTTTAAATGTCTTTTACTTCTTTTTTTATTATTTTAACTTTTATCTTAAAATAAAAAATATAAAAAAATTAAAAATTAAAAGTTAAAATTTTAAAAATTAAAACAGTGGCAATACTCAGCAAGGTAGTAAAAGCCTTTTTCTTAATATGTTTCTATATTTTTATTTTGTTTGTATTATTTATAACTTAATTTATATTTTTAAGTTAATAATAAAGAAATAAAATTTTAAAAATTCTAAATTATACTTATGCAAGTATATATTACTATTCTTATTATTTTAATTAAATAGAAAAATAACGTGACAGAAATTTAAAGTTTATATATAAAATTATTTAACTTACTCTTAAATTTAATATTTTAGATAAGACATTTTTAAAAATTTTATGAAAATATTTTTGAATATACATAAAGAAATAAAGTTTAGCATGTCTTTTTAAAGTATAAGTTGATAAGTTAATAATAAATTATCATATGACCAAATAATACATAAAAAAAGAATATTAATATCCAAAATTTATAGAAGAACTATTTTTTCAAGCAAAGAATACAGTAACTATAAAGAAAATATAGTATCAAATATTTACAAAAAAAATAAAACAAAGATAAAAAAGTATGAAAGACTAAGGCTAAAAGCTCTTGACATTTGGCTTCACCTCATTTAGTCTTTCCCTTGTAAGTTGGGACTTTTCCAGTCGATCGATCACTTCCAGCAAGGTCAGGTCTACCAAATGCAAGCAACCGCGAATGGAGTTCCCAGATACATCTTTGCCATGAACATGCACAGTCCGAACGCAGACACATGATAAACAGCTAGCCTAGCCTTATCAGTATCTGAACTAAACTACTTTATAAATGTCTGAAGCATTTCAAGATGCATGCCTCTACATACAAACTAGTAACTAGCAACTAAAATATAACTATAGAATGGAATTGAATGAAGTTTATGTAAACTCCTAAAATCTGACCTTCTGAAGCAGGTTACAATTTTCCCCTTCCCTTAGTATGACAGATATTATTAATTTATTCAGTAACCAAATATATTTAGAAAATGCACAAATATTATCCTAAAGTGTACCTCGTTTGAAGTTTAGAAACATTTGAGATAGGAATCAACGGTGGGGCTATACTCCGGCTCCAACAGATTGCAGATGGAAATTACTCATTGCTTTAGTTCCTTCTGTTGGTCGACCCAGAATTGGTAATTTATTGTAGGTACTTATTGCCTTACCTCCATGAACAAGGATTTGTGCAGTCCACCCACTCAAGCCACTTGTTCTACAGGCAGGAACCTAAACCCAATAATAAGTAGCACTGACGTTTTTATTTGATGTGGCTACGTCACAGCAAAAATATTTGGACAGCCTCGTCACATGACTGGCCAAAGGCCCAAAACTAGAATAAAAAGGATTGGTTATTTCTTGTTCAGGACCTGCAAATGCAATAATTTATTCATCGGTCCCTTATCCTTTCTATGTAGAAGAACGGTATTATTTTCGCAACTCTTTCACACTTTTTTTCATATTTATTATTATTATTATTATTTATTAATCATATTATTTATTTTTTATATTACATGTATGATAAAAAATGAGGCGTAAGAAAAGTATACGAGAGAAAGGTATTAAAATATCATTTCTCATAAACAAAAGATAATGTTAGTAATGTTATTTATATATTATTTTTTTATACATCTCCTATATTTTTATTTATAAATGTATTATAAAATAATGATTATGATAAATAATAATTTAATGTATGTATGTAAGAGGTACAAGTTGTAAGAGTAGGGGCGGCAGTTTCCACTAGGGGACTAAAGAGAAATTTTTTTTTTCAACAATGAATTGTGGAGAAGTGAAAAATTGAAAACTAAAATATGTAAAAAAAATATGAAAAACTAAAAAGACAAATTTAAAAGACAAAGTAAATACTCTTTATTTTAAATATCATAACAACATTAAAAATTCACTATAATTTGATATTTATTGAATTACAATTTCTAAACAACAAAAAAGTATAAAAATTTTGAAGTTTAATCACACCAACAAAATATAGCACTACAAAAAAAAACGTTTTTTCTGACGGCCAAAAGCCGTCAGAAAAGAGAAAAAATCCGTCAGAAAAGAGACATTCTGACAGACACGAAGTCGTCAAAATTTTTGGTTGCCACAGACGGATATTATGACGGACTCATGCCATCAAAATTTTTCTGACGGCCATTCTGACGGACTACTGCCGTCAGAAATTGGCGAAATGGGTCCGTCACAATTTCAGACTAAACTAAACCATCAGAATGGGCTGTCAGAAAATTTCTGACGGAGATTGGCCATCAAAATGGCCGTCAGAAATTTCTGACTGAATATGGCCGTCAGAAAATTTTGACGGAATATGGCCGTCAGAAATGTCTGACGGAATTGTCTGTCAGAATGGCCATCATAAAGTCAGAAAATGATATATTTTTGTTAAATTCAAATTGGAGAAAATTGTTAATTATTAATTTTGTTATTATATAATTTTATAAAAATAATTTATAAAATTTTTTACATTTATATTTTTGTTTATAGTATTTTATTTTAATTAACTTACAATTTGAATATAATACATAAACAAATTAAGTAGACAAGATCAATATTA
>JASKGM010056085.1:0-18796 GCA_034509205.1 Ceratonia siliqua | reverse complement strand
CACTATACTGCAAGGAGATTTATATTTTAGTTGTGTTTCCAATTTGGAAGGCTTTCAAATTGAGGCTTTGTTGCCGAAGTTTGGAGTTCAACATTGGTTTCGCACCAATATCATTGAGTGGAGAAGAATTGAAGGGAGATGGGTTGATGTTTCTTCTTTGTGGTTTTGCAGCAGATTCTTCAGTTACTGTGGTGGGTAAGTTTATAAGCAATGTGTTGCAAAACCACCACCAATTGTTCCACGTTACTATAGGGGGAAAGCTGAAGCTTTTGATTAATGACTAAGATACCGTAGTTGCTCACATGGTACTCAGCATAGGTTCCAATGAGGCCCTGCTTCATATGGGGATTACACAAGATGTCGTGTATTTGCTGATCTTTTATAAGTTTTCTGAGATTAGGGTCCCTTTTGTTCCAAAACTTTCTAAAGGCATGTATAATGGTATATTAGAGATATTTCCTTCTAAGAACCTAGAGTCAATTTATAGCTTGGAGGTTTTGAATATAATAAAGGAAGATGTAACAAATGTGACTAGCTTGAGAGCAAATTCTAGTGTAACTGAGAATTGGGCAATGACTAAGATTAGACAAGTCTTGCTTGCCATAGACTTATGTTGCCTCCTTATTATATGGTTACTTTTTGAAGTTGGTTTCATTGAGGTATCATCTATAACCAAAGTCTATCTATGGCTAACCATGACCTTCATAAGACTTCCCTCTCTTTTTATGATATGTGCCCCTATGAAATCAAATATGTAATCTTTGGCCACATGAGTAACATTTAATCTATAGTGATAAAGCCGGAAGAGGAAATTGAATATATGAAAGTAATGCAGTTTCACCCTGGGACATTACAACGATGTGCCAACTGAGATCTAAGGAGGCTATGAATTTATCCAAAAGTTATAGTTTAACACTTTTTGCTAATAAGGAACCTAGTTTGGTTGAGAGTGATGACATCATTTTGAGCTCATTCTCTAGTCTGAAAAGGTTGATAAAGGAAACAGATGCCAAAGAAGTTCATATGAGGATAGCAAGCCCCTCAATAATTGAGTCATGTTATTACGGGGTGGACACACCAAGCTCGAGGAACTTGATCTCTAGTAGGACGAGAGTGAAGGAAATTAGGAAGTTTAGATATAATGATGATATCAAGCTTGCTGATGATTTTATTCCACCTTTGAAACGGGCTCCTGATCAGATTAGTTGAGAGTGATGACATCATTTTGAGTTCATTCTCTAGTCTGAAGAGGTTGACAAAGGAAGCTGATGCCAAGGAAGTTCATATGAGGATAGTAAGCCACCCAATAATTGAGTCATGTTATTATGGGGTGTACACACCAAGCTCAGTGGACTTGATCTCTAGTAAGACAAGTGCAAAGGAAATTAGGAAGTTTGGATATAATGATGATATCAAGCTTGCTGATGATTGTCACAACGTGATGGCCAAGAAAAATGCACTGTCATGACCTTAAGGCGACAAAAGGAAAAAAGACAGAGATAAAAAAATGAAGTCACCACCAATTAATTAGTAATAATTAGTAAGATCATTGGGATCATTTAAAACTAAAAAACTGGTCTTTGAAACCAAATAAAGGTTCGAGAGTCGAATCAAGAGTGTGGAATGTGTTAGTCATCCCACAACGTCCATCCTTAAGGACGATTACCCTAAATTGTTTGTACTTAAGTTTGTTGTATTTTAATTATTTTGATTATCCCTTTTTGTTGATATAAAAAATAAAAAATAAAAGAGCTAGACGTGTCTTACTGTATAAGTGCCTACGCACCCCTATGGGATCAAGGTCAATGTGGTTTGAAAATATTTTGATTAGAATTTGCCTAAGAATGATATATGATCCCTTCTAGGGTAGAAGCAATTTCAGATGGTGTGAGAGACAAAACAAGATAATAATTCTCTACATAATGTTTAACAGAGAATGAGACAATATAGGAAAATAAATTTCTACATAAAGCTCAACAAAATGGGAGAATCATTATCCACATAATGTTCGAAAGAAGATGAGACAATATCGGAAATAAAATTCCACATAAAGCTCAACATTGTGGAAGAACAATTGTCCATATAATGTTGGAAAGAAGTTGGGGATTATGTACTTTGTGTCAAAATTTAATTTTCAAAATATTTGGGGTGAAATTTGTGATTTCCACAATGTTTGGGGTTAAGACAAATTTCTAAAATATTGGTCCAAAGTATTGAGGCCAAACTAGAATTCTTGAAAATATTGGATCCAAAATCAAATTTCTAAAATATTAGGTCACACTCAAATTTATGAGAAGAAATTAGAATGCAATTCCCAAAAATAATTTTAAGGATATTGGGCCCCTCTTTTTTCACTTACAACCTTTAATTGGTCTTTTTGAAATTATTTATAAAAATAATTTAAGTGAGCTCTTAAAACTCATTTGAATAAGCCCTTAAAACCTAGATTAATTCAAATGAGCCTTTGAAACCCTTTTTGAAAGGTTAATTTGGATGGGTCGGAAACCCATTTTGAAAGACAATACTCTAATTGGGCCTTTGGAACCCCCTAAACTTAATCTTTTTAGGAAACTTGGGCTTTGGAGCTCACAAAATATAAATTTATTCTTTTTGGATGATTAAAAAAAAGAAACAAAGTGAATTTAATACCCAAAAGCAAGCGATGATAAATTCCTAATGTTCAAAAACATTACTCAAAGGATGACGATGAGAATATAGAATGAGCAGGATCAAAGGGGAACCTTATGCCCCCAAAGGATCTCAAAAATGATTATCACCTATTCATGCCATTGAAATTAAATCAAAATTTAGAATGCCTAGATATCACCATGAATTAACAAGAACTGAAGGCCTGAGCATAGTATTGAATAGATGAAACACTCGAAAAATAATGGACTTTTGCTTAAACTACATGTTTATGTCAACAAAACATGACGTAAATAAAAGTCAAATTTAAACAAAAGAGCATTAGATCTCTTATCAACAGCCAACAATACTTGAAACCCCTCGCGCATTGAACCAAGGCAGAATAAAACCAAAATATATGAACTTAAGTCCATTTGAATCCAAATACATGCATAAATTTGAAAATGCACGCTAATATTAGACTATCCCATAACAAAGAACCCAAATTTGAAACCCACAGAATAAGAAACTTCCATACCTTGTCTTACTTATGACCCGAAACCTGATTGAATCAAAGCCAGTGAGAACACTTCCAACCAACATGCTTTTTTCTTGTTTTAAAATAAACAACATATGGCAACTCAGTCACTTGACAAAAAAACAATTAAATTGGATCACAAGATAAGATAAAGAAGCCTAAAACTCAACCTTCTTCTCCAAAGTTACATTGAAACATTATCAACCAGACTATACAAAAAGATCACATTTGAAATCACATCCCTAACTTTGAGCCAAACAGAGATCCCATTCAAATACACGGCTAATATCAATATTAAATCAATAAGCTCCTACGTATCAAAGATCAGACAGTAACATATTTTAGAACCTAAAGAGAATCAAACTTCAACCTACATCTTCAATCCCGGAATCAATTTTGCACAAGTAAATCAATGAACCAACAACCAAAAACTCATTTTAAATCAACAAAGTCTTAGAGTAAACCTTGAAATTAGATAAAAACACTCAAATCATGTTCAGATTTGGTATGAACAAAATACCTATGCTTGTGGGTGTTTTTGGATATAAACAGCCCCATGATCATCCCAAACTCCCAAAATAATAGAAATATACCAAGAAACGGGAAGCAGAACAGGAACAAACAATTGGTAAAAAGAATCTTGCCTTTCAGAAGCAGTCAATAACGATCTCTCTTCACATTTTCCTTCTTTGATCGAGGGCTTCCTCTATTTCTCTCTAGATTCCTCTTTTCAAATTGGCTTTCTCGGTTTTTTCTATTTCACCCTCTCAAAATTGCCTCCTTTTATAGCCAAAGGGAAAGCCTTCAAGCTAAGCCCCACGCCAAGCCAAGATTTCTAGAAAAGCTTCCCCAAATCCCATGAATAGAGGCATAGGGCGCCAATGCCGTAGTGCAGAGGTGTAAGCAGAGCAGTGCCGTAGTGCAGTAGCGTGATTATCAGCATGAAATGGGATGTAATGGTAAGAAGTGCAGAGAGTGGGGTAGCAGCTAGAATAAAGTAGGTGAAGGGAAAGTGAGCTATGGCAGAGGAGTAGAGGCGTGGTCATTTTGCTAGACTTGGATGGCTAGGGTTAATGTGTGAAAAAAGGGATGAAGGAGCAGCGTGATGGAGCAGAAGCGTGGATCAAGGGCTTGGCAGAAGTGCAGAGAAGTGACACAGAGGCGTGGGGGAAAGGGAGTAACTTGCAGCTAGGGTATCAAATGAAACTAGGTGAGATATTAAGCAGGAGATGGGTCATGGATCCCGGTTAGGTAGATGAGTGGATCGGGTTAGTTCATTTAGACTAAAGAAATGGGCTTGCAAATGGGCTTTGGTCATTAGGGCTACTGGTCTAAAAAAAAGCAAGAAGGTGGGCTACTGGGCTACCAGAAAAACCCCAAAGATAGATTCTTTCTTTTTGATTTTGTTTCCTTTTTTGTTTCTTTTTTCTTTCATTATTATTATTATTATTCTTTCATTATTATTTTTCCCTTTTCAACATCTTTTTTTTCTTTTTATTATTTTATTTTATTTTTGAAATTTTTTTTGTTTATTTATATTTTTTTTTTTTGAAAATGACCTAAACAAAATCATGTGTTTACAATGATTTTATTCCACCTTTGAAACGGGCTCCTGATCAGATTAGGGAGACGATAAATGAGACACTTGGCTTTTTGAAGGGAATCTTTGATGCATTTGATGGGGATGGTGAGGGGGTGTTGCAAACTCGAGAACTTGAAGAATTGTTTTCTACTACCCCACAAGTCCTTGAAATGGAACTCCATACGAGGATGCTGCAGAAAAAAATGCAATTGGTGGACTATCACTTGATACTTTTTTGTTAGAGTAGGAACTTATGACACCCTTGAACCTGACTTATAGTGTGGAGAATCTTACGTATATTTGTTACATTAGTGATCCATTGTTTGCTATCCTGTGACTAGGAGGCTGCGTTTAGATTGCAAGAAGAAACCTTCAGAAAGAAATGTTTTACAGTGCTTTGTTTTTAAGCCGAGGGAAGCTAAAAAATCTGCATTATTTAATACTTTTATTGGAAAACCATATTCTGATAGTTACAATTTGACCATTGAGGATCGTTATGCAGTGAATGCTGCTGATATTTCAATGGGAAACACAAAATATCTTGTATTGAGAGAGATTCCTGAAGATGAAGTTAGAAAACTATTGTCCAATAAGGAGTCATTGGCCGCTTGTGACATAGTTGTTTTTGTTCATGACAAGTCTGATGAATCCTCGTGTAACTACTGTAATGTGTTCCACCAAATTGTAACTGCTACAAAGCACCCTCATTTGAGCATACCAAAAACTAAAGCTAGAAGAAACCTCAATCAGTATTACCACCTTATAAATTGCTCTTTTATGTTTGTCTCAATTGAAGTTGCAGTGGTCGTAAATGGGTTAGCAGCTTATTGTGCCTATGTACTTAAGGGAAGACTCAATGAAGCAGCATAATATTGTCATCAAGCTCTTGCTTTAAATCCTCTAATGGTTGATGCCATCACAGCATGGGAAATCGATGTGTGCTTTTCCAAGTTATACACCAATTCATCCTTGCGGGCAAGGATTCTGAAGGGAGGGAGGAATGATATGTTCAACTTCCACAATAGCTCCCCCACCCCTTAGTCTATGTTAGTCACTTATAGTAGATTTGCCTAATGTCATAGTTAGCTCCATTAATGAGGAGATACCATTATTTAAGCATTAGGTAGTATTTCCCTTAAATCCCACAGTATATTATGGCTTGTAACTCCTCTATATATTTTGGTATTACTATGAAATGGATATGCAGAAGTGATCTCCTAAAACTCCCATTCTCTCCTCTGTTCCTCGAGCTTCTTCTTCACCTCCCCCAAACTCCCTATGTTCTCCCCTGTTTTCCCTAGCTTCTTCTCTCTTTCCCTTTCTCCCCAAAATTATACACATCAATATCTTTGTTAGACTAACATTTTTCTTGTAGTCTTGTAAAATTTTCAAATTATTTGCAATTGATATGATATGGCGTTTTCTTCAACTAAAATAGTGCCCTATGGTTTGATATCAAGTATTTTTACTCGTAAGAGTTGTTTGGTGCGTTGTCATATTGATTTTGATAGTCTAAATGATACCAAAAATTATAAAAATCTCGTATCATATCATTTTTAACTTTATTAATTTTTATAAAATGTCAATTCTATCATTTGTTGACAATTTTAAATTATCATATCAAATATGAGAATTTTAAATTTTATGATATCTTATATTATAATTTATAAAATATTAGAATATCCTCCTAAATTTATTAACGTCTCTTTTGTTTTACAAGAACTTTTTCCCCTATTCCTCCTGTTGATATTTCTCTATTTCCATCTGTAGTGGATGGTTGGTTTGTTGCTTTAAATTTTGTAAAATGTTTTTGATAATAATGATAATAACAATTTTATTATTTTTTTATCCAAATATGATGACGTGAGTTGTGCAATTTCGTGAAGCACTTGGTCCGTACAACTCCTACTGTCACGAGGAGAGAAATTCCTCCAAGCCCAACCCTGTTCAATTGGGCCTTAATTGTCTAAATTCAACAACTTCAAGAATAAATTATTTGTTTTGTTATAATTTCATAACTTCCTTTTTTATCATAAAAATATATATAAATTTTTTTAAAATTATAAAAATATTATAATTTAATAAAATTTTAAGTTTAACTTTAATGAAGTTATTTATATATCTAAAATATCCTTTAAAAAATTTATAAAATTTAAATTATTTAATTATTCATTTCCTCTTAATAATACTACTTATGTAAAAGAGGAAAAAAAGACACGTTGAATAATTTTTAAATTTTTAATCAACAATAAATAAATTTAAAGGTTCAAATATATGAATAATTTTGAAAACTTTTTTTTTAATCAATAATAAGCTAATTTAAATGTTCTCAATAGACATTTTGAATATATAAATAATTAAATTAAATTAAATTCAAAATTAAATTATAATTATAATTTTTTTAACTTTTAAAAGAAAGTCATATATATTTTTTATAATAAAAGAGATGATCGTATAATTAAAATATTAAAAAAATAATTTACTCATTAATCTATAAATTATAATCATCAAATATCATTTGAGTGGTGAGAATTGGAAGTCTCCTTGTGCCCAGAAAAACGATGGAGGTATCATGGAAAATAAAAAATAGAAAAGTGGAAAGGAAACAATATCAAGACTCAATAGTAGGACTGTTCAAAACTCATATTAATCCGATTAAACCAATCAACTCAAATTAAACTAATGGATTGGGTTGGTTTAAATTTTTATATGAGTTAGGTTGGGTTGAAATTTTTTAATAAATATTAGTTGGGTTGAGTTTGTGTTAGTAAAAATAATAAACTAATATAACCCAACCCAATTATTTATTATTATTATTTAAATAAATATGATATAATATATTACATATGAGATATATCACATAAAATTATAATTTAAAAGATTAAACATCATTTCATATATTATATATGAAATATAATACATAAAATTAGAATTTATTACTAATATAAGTTTATTTTTTTTAATTTGTTAATACAGGTAGTTAAACAAATTCATTAAATGAAGTTTTAGAGTTTAAAAAGAAAAACTTTTCTGTCAAATGATCATTTAGTCTATTTTTTAGTACAATAATTAATGTTTCTTTTTTGTACAAGAAATAATGAATAATTAATTTGATTTTAAACATTTTTCAATATTATTATAATTGAGGTTTTTATTGTCATATGTTTTTTATTTCTTTTAAAGGTATAAACTTATTTATATTTATTTTTGCTATTTAAATTTGTGTAATGTTCTTATTTTGAGATTTTTTAAATAAGTTTGTTTGAAATTGAGAAACATCCCAACTTAAATTAAATTTTTATGAGTTAGGTTTGTTGTATCATAAATCTTGTATTTTAAGTTGACTTAATTTTGAATTGAGTATGAAACCCAAACCAAATCAATCCATAACCATCCCTACTCAAGAGGATGTTGGTATATCATGGTTCAAATACATATTTGCCTTCAAAAATAATGTTTGGACCATATTGCCCAATATACATATATAGGAGTCTTGGCCCCTATTTTGTTTCTCTGCCGTTACTATAAAATAGTTAGTTTTTTAACATTTTAGACGTTGAAATATATCATATTTAAACAGATTACTTTATTTAGGATACTTTTGGGAGTTGAGAGAGGACGGACAGAGAAGGAATCCAAAGAAAAGAAAAAGAAAAGAGACAGGTGGGGAAAGGAAAGTTATATGATGATTTTCTTTTTGTCATTGTTTAAATGTATAAATTCTTGTCCTAGTAAAAGTGGACCCTACCTCAATTAAGTAAATATATAAAATTTTTAATAATTGGATCATTTTTTTTTTCAAAAAAAGAAATAATTCATCATCCAACTAAAATAATTTTAAGGCTGAAGTATACTCTTTGTCCATTATGTTTTTTGGAGGTTTCAATTTTATCCCTTATGTTTGAAATGTTTCAATATTTTCTCTTATATTTTGAAAATATATCATTATTATCCCCGACCCTAACACCGTTAACTAAACTAATAGAAATTAGTGTGTGGCGCTTAAATGGCACATTAGGCACATGTCGACTGAGAACAAAAAAACACCTCAGCAATATTAATGTCAGGTGGAGCCAAAACAACGGGTCCGCTGGTGCATTCCCTCTTTTTTCTTCCAAAACACCATCATTGTAGTGCCCACAGAGACCCGCGACTTCATCTTCTTCCTAGCTGTATCGTGCGTCCTTCTCTCCTTGTTTGATTTCATCTTCTTTGCTGAAAAACTCTTCATCTTCCAGTATTCCCTCTTTACCACTAGAATAATTGCGGAGCATGGTTCTGTTAGCTCCACTGGCGAGGGAGCTACAAGTTGGAGTTCTAATTCAGGGTGTGCACTTTGAAGAGTGTACTTCATTGAAGTCCAATCCAGCATTGAATGATGACTCGAAAGCTACTCGAAAAGACAAATTCTATTGCTATTCAAGTTGCTGCTGCAACTGCTGATATCATTTGAAATCAAATTATTAGTTTTCTTTTATGGCAACCCAGATCGATTAAAAGTTTCCCTTGGCTCAGAAATGCAATTAATAATTGGTTCAAGTGTGATTTTTTCTCTTCCTAACTACAACAATGTGACACATAGATTGTTTAAAGACAAAGAAATTATAACTCATTAATACATATAGCAAATGATGGGTTTTTATTTACTCACATCGAGGAGGCTGAGGTGGCGCGTTCTCTTATTAAAGGTATTTTGACAGAGAAAATATTTTTGTGCTTGACTGGCAACTTGAGTAGGTGTTCTTGTTGCCACGAAATTCTTAGAGATGCCTCTCTAGTCACCCTTGCCCAGCTTCTCAAGCCCTATAAGAAATATTCGGTGCTTCTCCTCTATCCATGGCACGCCTGGCCATTCATTAGTAGGGAGTTAACTAGTTAAATGTCAGATTGCTACTTTATATAATACCCCTTTAATATTGCAAAATTAAAAAAAAAATTCTTCTTTTTCCTTTCCAGTGTTACACTTCAATGGAGTATGGAAATTTTGAAGTATGATTTAGAAATTGGGAAAAGGGAACATTCTACCAATTGGTGTGCTAAATATACTACTCAAAGCTCCCCGGCTAGGCACCAAAAGAATAAAAATGAGAAGTCTGTCTATGAGATTAACTTAAGATTTATTGGATGCATTTGCCATTATAGAGAGACAGTTGCAGGCTAACCTTTGTTCCTTTGTTGAGCTCTTACTATGCAATTATGAGACATCTTATTTGAATTTTCATCTGCACCAAGCCGAGAAGGTGAGGAGGAGGAGGAGGGTGTATATAAGGAGTTTTTGTTGAAGATAGGAGGTAGCCCATCCTGAAACAGCTTGCATCTCCCTTGCCATTGGAGCTAACAGAAACATGCTAACAGAACTAGGTATGGATGAGGTCATGTAGCCATGGTTGTAGTGGAAGAAAACGAGGGAATGCACTAGTGGTTTTGGCTCAACCTGGCATCAATATTGCTGAGGTATTTTTTTTAAGACTACATGTGCACTAGTGTGCCATCTAAGTGTCACGTTACCAATTTCCATTAGTTTAGTTTACAATGTTAGGGTCAAGGACAATAATGATACATTTTTAAAATATAAGAGACAAGATTAAAACTTTTGAACCATAAAGGACAAAATTGAAATATCCAAAAAATATAAGGAACAAAATGCATGCTTTAGCCTAATTTTAATAAATTTTTAATTATTCTTAATAATTAATAACAGGATAGATATGTGTTGGTTAAACGATGTGGGACTGAAGATGTTGAGGACCAAAAATGTTAAAATAAGTAGACTCTCTTGTCCACTCATAAAAGCCTTAATTTTATTAAAATGACTTGAAAGTTATATTATATTTTAAAATGATATTTTTTATATTTTAAATAATTTTAAAATAATACTTTATAATAACACAAAAAATAAATATTATATGATATCATCCTAAAATAGGATGCGTCTAACTTATTAAAGAATTAAATTACTTTTACAAACATCTTTTTTATAAAGCCTTAACAAAAATTTTAATTACTCATCAAATGAAATAATATAAGTGATTATCAAGAGAGATTGTGACCACAATTCATAACTAGAAAAACAACTGATCTTTTCAAAACCCTCCATCACTAGTATGAAGTTAATGTTTAATATACGAGAGTTTTTGACCTAATTTTTTTTTCTTATGTTATTCTTACATAAATATTAGCTTATAAAACTCACAAAATATCTATTTAGTACAACACTCTCCGCCCATACAGTTCCTCTCTCTCATAATTGTAAGTACAAAAATATGCTATGTAAGTTTTGTGAGAAATGCTAGTTTGTGAGACCATCATTTTTTCTTTCCATCTCATCTCATTTATCACTTCTGTGCTTTTTACTAATTAAACTTGGAATTTAAAATGTACATAGATTTAAATATCACTTATTTAAAAATAAAATAAAATGCTTATTTTTTAAAAAAATTAATAATATAATACTCTACTCTTTTTACTTTAAAATAACATATTTTTTTATAAAGATGTTAATGTACTAAACCTCAAAAAAAAAAGTAAAGGTAATCTTCCGAAAGTATTGTGCTTTAGTATTTGTTATAAATATGAATTTATACCTTGTGGCAAGAAAAAAAAAGGATTTATACCTTTAATGTGAACATTTTATATACACTGACAATATATCAAATATTAACTCAACCTAAAAAGCACTATATTAACATAAATACAAGACACAATATAATAAATTATATAATATGTAAAAAATTATTTGAAGTGTTTAGTTGTATGTGATACAAGTGTTAAACACACATTGAACCCAATATGACTCCCATTTTATACTGAAAAAACGCAATCCGAATAAACGCTCTTCAACGTTAATAAAATATAGAAGGAAAAAAAGACCCTATAATGAAACCAAAAAGCACAATTCGTATAATTTATTAGGGAAGGGACTAAGCTACGTTCTTTCTTTCTTTTTTTAATTTTTTTAAATTAATTAAATATTTTTTATCTCTTTTTTTTTAAATTTTTTCTTAAATTTTTTTACATTTCATTTACTATTCATCCATAATTTTTTTTACTATTTATTTGTAACTTAAAAAATTTTACAAAAAATATAAAAATATCTCAAAAAATTCATGCTATAAAAATTAATTTATTAATTTTTAAAAATAAAAAAATTTATAAAAAAATTTATAAATTTGTGTGGGAGTAATGCCCAATTTATTGATATACTGAAATTTGCAATCCTCTGATACAAAAATCCATTAAATTTTCTGTACACAGGCAATCCCTTTACCCATAAAAAAGGATATAACCAAAAAACATTTAATTATTTACATTTAAAAGCAATAAGAGCATGCCTCCGAAAAATACACCCAGCCCTTATGATGAAATCAGAGCCAAAGCAGAATAAACAAGTTACCTACTTGATGGCATATGAACGTGCACATACAGATTCAAGAGCCTCAGTAAATAAGGTCGAAAAACTGGTCAATGCCTGAAAAACTCCAGGCAACCCCGTCTGTAGATTATTGAGTGTCATAGCTCTTGTCACCTCTACAGCCTTTGAATGCCTCAACATTTCATCTTCAACACGCCTTTGGCTGGCTGCTAGTTCCAATTTTTTCTCAGCAAGTGGGTCTCGTGCGTCCAAACCTTGTCCATTGTCAGGTGCAGCATCAGGAAGACCAATACCTACCATAGAATATGAGTTGTAAAACTTCCTTTCTAAATTTCGCAGAGATGAAGACTTTTTCTCCAGTTCCTTGGACGCAGTCTCCGTGCGTTTCTTAATCTTGAGTTCTTCAGATTGTTTGACAGATATTACATGAACAACATTGATAAAGCTCTTGATGGCTTCAGAAGCAACCGTGTCTGGGACACGGTCAAGTGCTAGCTTCCATTCATCAACAAAGGCATATACATCAGAGGATTCCATGCTGCTGTTGATGTTGTCATTATTGACTGGAATGAGGCTGAGCTTGAACCAGCCATGCATGGACAGGATAAAGTCCCTTTGAAATTTTACAAGGTGGCAAAAACTGGAGTGCCAGGCTGAGACAGCTGATTCAAGATCACGAGTTGCCTGCCGGTGCAATTCAGAAGTTGAGTCACCTCTGGATGATTGGTTCACAAGGCCACGGACTTGCTGCACAATGTTGCTTTGAATTTCGTGGTACTGGTGCATTGATTTCCACATGTACATGATTCTACATTTAAAATATCACAAACATAAGTACACACCCTGTAAGTAGGCACCCTCATCTTCTATTCAGACCATGATTATCAGGTGAGCAGCAATGTCCAAGTTCAGTGACTTCAGTATCAAACTTCCTCTCCGCATAAAAATTAAGATCTAATTGGCCATTTTTCATGATGTATGCAACACTATAGTTGAGTTCTTAGCAGACTAACAGTCACCTTTTATCTCTCTCTCTTTATATATATATATATGGATATGCAAGTTACAAAATTGAGAAATTCTCACATACACACCTTGCACCTAAGATGGGTGCAACGAGCCCCAAAGTGGGTGTGTCAGGTGGTAGGATCCACTAATACATGCACATTTTAGTGAGTTTCTATTGGCTCCTTGCACCCAGGGTGCTAGGAATGTACCTAAGAATTTTTCTACAAAATTACAGTTTCATCTGCCTAAGAGCATAGGCATAAAACAACTTGGTCATCAAGTACCACATCCAGAAGTTTCTGTGATCCACAAATACACTAGCTTGTTTCACTTGAGAATTCTTTCTCATTTCATTGAGTTGTGGATCTAAGTCCCTGCTATGAATAATCTCTAACACAAAAAAAAAAAAAAAAAAAAAAACAGTTTTGCTGGTTCTCATATGAAGTTCTTTCACAGGGGTTGTTATAGTTCAAATTTCTCACATACACTAGCTATATGTTCCCCCTTTTCTCACAAATTAGGAATTACAATCCCAGATGCAAGCCAGCGACCTAATGCAACAAAGCAAGCAACAGCACAGAATCTAAAGCGCCTTTGATCAGGAAATCTCAGATATCTCATTTAATTCATAAATTGACCCAACAAGAGAAAACATTTTATCAAAATTGAAAAAAGAGATGCCTTACTTCTTCGCATATCTACTTGAAAATTTTGGAGGCCCCAACGAAGTTAATTAAGTTTTATTCATTATCAGCTGTAACAATTGCAATCTATTGAGCTCCCATATTCTTGAATAACAGTCTTATTGGATTGAATGTTCAATACCACAGCCCCTTGGGGGTCAATGGTCTATTCTTCTTATGTTACAACTTGATTATTTAGCTGTCCTTCCATACTTTTGAGCAAACAAATCAGTAAAACAGTAGCAGAATTAAGAGACTTACCCATGACAGAGCTCAACAAGCTGAGGAACAAGATCAGAGTCCCTTAGACCAATAATGGCAGTTGAAGTGGTAGACACAGCCTGAGATGTGACAATAATTAGTGACTGCAGCCTCTTTATGGAAGCCTTGGTTTTGTCCAGCTTTGCCTCGTCCTCCCCTTTGTATTCCTGACTCTGCAGAGCTGACAATTTCTTGTCGTGTTCAATTTTCACACCTTCTCTAGCCTAAATACATGAAAGCCACATGGTTTTAGCCATAACTAAATGCAACAGAACCACCTAAACTTTAAGTTTGGTAGAAAGACAGACTCTGCACACTACATTTATGGGAATTTAAAGAATCCATAATCCAAATTCTAGACAATACTTTCTCGTTATGGCCGCATGTCTAGAAGAAACCTATCTACTTTGGTAAGTAAAACCATGTATATAACAGAATATTTATCCGTCATTCAAAGTTTCAAACCTATCTGCAGAAGAAATACTCAAATATTATGAATCCCAATTGAATGTGAACAATTAATCACATGTAGAAAAATAGTGGGCCTGAAAATTTTAAGACGAATAATTAATAAATATATTTATTAAGAAAAGCGATACTTAATCGCGTCTTTTCGTTTTTTTTTTATTTTCCCTTCATGTGAAAAACCCGTTCACCTCGTTAGACACCAAAATAGTAAAAATGATAGGCGCGTTTCAGTCATTTCACACATAGTAAACAATGAACAGTTACTCCGAAAGTTGCTCATTAAGATAAGGACAGCCGTCCAAATCAGGACACTATCCAGAACGATATGGTGCCAGAACAAAAGTAAAACGATTCCACCCACACGCGGTTTTCTTTTCTTTTTTGTCCACACCTACCAGCTACCAAGTCCCACATTGCCTCATGTCCGACTCATTTTCCTTCCCCTTTTTTTTTTTCTCCAAAAAAGAATTTTTTAATAAGAAAGTAACTTTATTTTCGAATAAAAAACGAAGGAATTCGCGAAAATTACCTTCACTTCCTCGTAGAGCTTCTTCTCCCAGGCCAAAAGCCGCTCCAGAGTGGAGCAGAGACTCTTTGGACCGCCCGGTTCTTCCAGCGAATCGGTGTCGAGCCGGTACTTAACCGCCAATGGCGGTTTTGAGGTCCAGCTTGAGCTCAGGTTGCTTAATATACTACTAGAGTGATACACAGTTTCTGCAATCAAAAGAAAAATTGAAAATGAAAACGAAGTATAATTTAAGCTTTCACAGAATTTTAACACACCAATTGTATGATGAGAAAAGTTGACGCCAATGTCAGATTGCTTAAACTTTCCCGCACTTTCAAAGCATCCAGACAACCCAGAAATTTGATTCTCAATTTCACTTGAATTCAACGTGAAGAAATTAATTTACAACCCAGATTTCAACATTTCCTGCACTTTCCGAGTAACCAAACACACCCACATTTCAATATTTTCGAATTAGAATTCAAAACTTACTCCTCAATTGCCTGAAACTTCGATCAAGCTGACCCCTGCTGATCTCGAGCATCTCCGATACTTGATCCCCTGCAGCAGCCGCCTTCTCGAAGTTCTCTCTAATGGCTTCCACAATCTCGTTCAAGTCTTTATGCCTTACCACCATTTTCATATCCATGACCTCCCCGGTCCGGTAACTCGCCGTCGACCCGGCTTCCTCGGACTTCTCGGTCTTGCTGGCAGTCCTGTATATCTTCGGCGCAGTTGTCGTAGACGCTCCAGTGACAGACTCCGCCCGCACAGACGACCCGAAATTCGATTGCGTCCCGATCTCGGACCTCGAATCCACATCCCCTTCCTCTTCATCCGAGGAGCTCGTCGTGCTGTAGTGGTCCCCCCACTCGCTACACCGAACCTCTTCTCGCTCTGTCTCAGTGTACTCTGGTTCATAATGCTGATGATGTTTTGGGGTTTGAAGGAGTTCGGGCTTTCGGTGGAAAAAGTCGTATTCGGATCTCTCGGTATCGAAATCTTCGGTGTCCAAGTGGTGGGAATGGGTATTTTCAGTTTTTTGATTTGGGGGTTGTTGAGTTTGTGCTCGGTGCTTTTGGGTTTGACGGATCTCGGGCTGTCGGTGGAAAATGTTGTATTCGGATATTTCGCTATGTTCATCAACATCGGAATCTTCGGTGTCCAAATGATGGGAATGGGTGTCTTCAAGTTTTGGATTCTGGGATTGTTGAGCTTGTGCTCGGTTCCTGAAGTATTCGGAACCAGGAGGGGAAGGAGGATAGAAATTTTCCCAGTTCCAGACAGAAGAGGCTTGAGAGGGTGTGCTTGAATAGGTGGAATTTGCTTGGTGCGCAGTGGGGAAGAAACTAGAAGGGAATTTCGACGATTGGCTTCGTGGTGATGAAGAAAGACTTGATTCCGAGAGAATGTGAGGGAGCTTCGGCAGTGGTTTACGACGGCGATTGGATGAAGCTATACTAGACGAAGAGAGTATGTGGGGTAGTTTGGAACTGGTTATGGTGGGGGATGGTGATGGGGAAAACGGTGGCGCCGGAGGAGGGTGGAGGGAAGGGGAGGGAGATGGGACACTTGGCGGAGGCTGATCGGTAGTGGTGCTGGCAGCGGGGGTGGGGAGGAAGACGGCGGGGGTATTATCGGACACAGAAAGGGCTTCACCGGAGGCGAACGAACAGAGGGCGGTGCCGGTAAGGCGGAGCGAGCGGCAATAGTCGGAGTGGGCAGCGGCAAGGTGGTGGCGGGCGTAGACAGCCTCCTTCATAAGTCGGCGACGCTCTTTGCACCGTCGCACAGTGTCCTCGTTGTCCAGCTTCGACACCGTGCAACCCATTTACTGTAACAGAGCTAACAATACTATGCTATACTACGATTACTACCTATATCTATAGAATGAATTGGAAAAGGGTTCAAGTGGCAGAGAACGGTGGCCGGAGGTGGTGGCGCCTATTTTGAGCTGTTAAGGCCCTTGGAAGTGAAAAAAAATAATACAGTGGTTGGATCCGCTTCCTTAGGAAGGGTTAGAGTGATTGGTTGAGTTGGCCTTTGGAGTTTGGAGGATGCAAGTGCCAATCTCTTTCTTTCATTTTCTTGTTCTCTCTATTTTGCTCGTTTCGAGAAATTTACTATGGATGGGTTTGGTAGCAAAAGGGGATTACCAGTAAAGGTTGATTTTTGAAAAATAACAATTCAAGAAATGAATCTTAGCTGTTATTATTATCATTTAATATTAAGAATAGTGTTACTGGAGTAAATACTTAACGAAGATTGATGCGTACAAATAATAAAAAAAAATATGATAATGATATAATTAAGAATAAATTAACTGAATTGTTTTTGATAATATAATTGTTAATGTTTTTTATTTTTAAAATTATATTAATTTTTTATAAATATATAAAATATTATTTTTTATTTTTTATTAAAAACCTAATATTATTTTTTTAAAAATAGCAAATATATTATCTATTTAGCTTGAAATTAAACTACATACATTGTAAAGAGTCTTTAATATAATTATTGGTGGAGATACTTGAAATATCTAGATAAAAATTACTTATAATTTCATTTAACTACATCTTTACTTATTTCATTGAAAATTTGAAATACATGATATTTGAGTTTTTATTTGTTTGGTTAAGATGTAAAGTGATTGTGCTCTAAGTTTCTCATCAAATCCTTGATGGAAAAATTTTATTATTAATATTTTGAACCAAATAACTAATATTATCCTTCACAGTCACATATTTTTTATTAGGTCTTTCTAATTAATTCTCCCCTTTAATAATATTTTCATTAATGTGATCATTTTTGGTTTTGATTAAGATTTAAACAAGGGGAAGGTTGCTTTCTGTTTTTGTTGAGGAGTAATACCATTTATATCATTTTTATTTGTAAATTATTATAAATCATTAAAATAAAAGTATATTTGAGTTTAATTAAAAATTAAAATAAAATTAATAAAATTTAAATGTTAATTTAAAAATATAAATAAAATAGGTGTAAATTATATCTTTTTTTTATAAAGATAAAAAAAATTTTAAGTGAATTTAATTTATAAAAAATTTAATTTGATCTAATAAAATTTATCTTTTAACATGTTTATATATTAATTTTACCATTAATTTAAGATAGTAAACTTACTTTTATTTTTATTATTTACGTTTCATTTATTTTATTTTAGTTGTTGTTATTTTAAAAATATATTAATTTAGTTTTAAAAATAAATATTATTAAATACACTAACATAATTGACTGACATGGCAGATAAATAGAATGAGAGATGACACGTTATCAAATAGAATTACACCTCGTCTAGTCATGTGGACAAGTGACGTGGAATCACTGTAACACCTCCTTCTCTGTCTACATTCTCTCCTCCACCATGGAACACGATGAAGCATTTAACAGTTAACACAAGGCTATTTCTTCGAGGGGAAAGGCCGAACTGCGAAGAGAGGAGAGCATGAGAGAGAGGATAGAAATGCCTGAAGCATTGGCTTGGTATGATGGCCATTTTGTGGTTTTACAGCTGCACGGCTTTACCAGAGACTCGAGTCAAGAGGTAAGGTAACAACCAGCCAAGAGAGCCAGAGAGCCAGAGAGCTAGAGAGGTATGAGTCCAGTGGTCAGGTCTAAGAACTAAGGTGCTTTGTGATAAGGGAACTGTAAGAATTCCATATAATATTATCATATAGAGTAAATTTGTCTTAAATGTCATAAAATTTTAAGATAAATCTTATAAAATACTTTT
>JASKGM010056074.1:0-18798 GCA_034509205.1 Ceratonia siliqua | reverse complement strand
ATAAGCAAAATAAACCCACTTTCAGACGCATATAAGGTTTTGAAGAAAGATGATGTTATACTTGCATTTGATGGTGTGCTTATAGCAAATGACGGGACAGTTCCATTCCGAAATAAAGAACGAATAACATTTGATCATTTGGTGTCTATGAAGAAGCCTAATGAAAAGGCAATAGTCAGAGTTCTCCGGGATGGTGAAGAGCATGAATTTAGTATCATTCTCCAACCCTACGACCTCTTGTTCTGGTTCATCAGTTCGATAAGCTTCCTAGTTATTACATTTTTGCTGGTCTGGTATTTGTTCCACTCACTCAACCATTCCTTCATAAGTATGGAGAAGACTGGTATCATACTTCAGCTCGTCGGTTGTGTGAACATTCATTGAGGGAATTGCCCAAGAAGGCAAATCAACAGCTTGTTATCCTTTCTCAGGTCTTGATGGATGATATAAATGCTAGGTATGAGCATCTTGCGGAATTACAGGTTTTGAAAGGACAAAGGCCTAAATGTTATGATAAAACATTACTAGCCATTGTTATAGTTGAGCCATTTGCAAACCTTCACCTTGAGGACAAGGTGAAAGTGCAGGGGAGGGTAATGATAGAACCCAGGGGTATAAGGGGAAGGAATTTGGGGAAGTTGCTAGAAGGGGACAGGTGGCAGGGAAGTTAGTCCTTAAAAGGGGGAGGCCCCCCCCCCCCAGAGGAAGGGGGACGGGAAAATTTGGTTGTTTGAGAGGGGGAGTCCTAGCGCCCATATTGCTAGGGAGGTTACCTGAATACTGTGTTGCTGGTTCTTACTGTTTTATGTTTATTTCCATTAATTATTTCTGCTGTTTGCACTAGTGCCATTCCATGGTAGTTAGTTCCCTTCACTGTTTATGTTCTGTTGCATTTCCAGCATTGTTAGCTATTGTTCAGTGTAAGCTCAGGCTGTTTGGGGTATATTTCCATCAATATATCAGTAATTTCATCAATATTTTGGTCTTTTCCTGGTGTGAGTGTTTGGGTTCCATCATGCAACAAAGCTGCCCGATCCCTCTGCATGTCTTGGAGGATCACTCCCTTAAGACAGCCTTGAGCCATACACCATAGAGATGCGAAAAAAGTTATTCTATCCCATAAGGCATCTGCATCTTGAAAAATTAAAAATGGGAAAAGATAGTTGTCTTTTTTATTGTTCGAAAAGTATCATTTTTTTTTACAATTCAGTAGACAAAATAATTCTAAATACAAAGAGACACTCTTGAAAATATGAGCATTTTATTCCAACCAAATGTTCCTAATCAAGCAAAGGTTGCATATTGCCTAAAGATTTTACCCTCTTTTTTGTTTTTGTTTTTTTTTTACCCAAAACCTTTAAACCTTATGAGGAGGAATTTCTCTAAATCTTGCAGACACACCCAACATACACTGGAAATCCCAAACAACTTATTCCACAATAAAACAGCCACTTTGCAATGTAAAATCAAGTGAGCGCTATTTTCCACAATTCATGCACATAATACTAGTATTAGGAGACCAAGCTATATTAGGTCTACAAATTTGCAGCATGTGATTTGTGTTAATTCTATTGAGTACCGCTGTCCAAAGAAAAGACATGACCTTTGAAAGGTCTTTAGATTTCTAGATGGGTTTCTCAAGAAGAAAGATATCTCTAGTAGGAGTATGAGTAAGGAAATGGAAATAGGATTTTATAAGTTTACTCACCTTAGGCATCTAGAGTCCAAACTCTCCTGTCCTTAGTTGTGGATAACCTAACAGGATCATGTAGAAGCAAAAGGGATGCAGTTTCAATTAAATTTCTATTAGTAAGATCTCTTACAAAGTGAAAATTCCTAGATTGCATATTCCCCTGAAATAAACAAAAGCTTTGAACTGAGACATCATGCAGAGAAGAAAGAGGATAGAGATTTGGAAAGGCCTGCACTAAAGGAATATTCCCAACCCACTTATCCTCCCAGAACCTAATACGACAACCATCACCCACTCTCAAAGAAACCGAAAATCTAAATGTGTTATATCCTTGAGAGACAAATTTCCTGGGCCTAACATGAGTAGCAGTAATCGCTGAGTTGGCATCCCACCAATTCTGAACCAATCCATACTGAATCTCGTGAGTCATGAGGCACTGTTTTGGAATACGGTGCCTTTGGAGGCACCTGAATGAATTTAACTATGGTAAAAGTACTAAAGTGTAGATAATTGGATGACTGGAAGGTAATTAATACTTTTTGTGTTGACTTTTGTTATTATATAAAATAGTTTAAAATGGTTGTATATAATTGTTATTGATATATGTGATTGAGATCAAACCCATTCTTTTGATTTTGAAAGATTGCTAATTAGGCTTATCTAGAGATAATCTGGGATTCTGGTATACTCTACATTTCCCTTGTATGTTCTATACAGCGTGTTCCTTGCTTCACCCAATTAACACCATAACTTGGCTCCTTGTGGCTAGGCTTTGAGAATCTAAAAAGCCATCTTTTTTTAATTTTTATTTGATCATAGGTTTCCTTGGTATAAATAAAACATATATTCATCATCATACAAACATTAAATTCATCCTAATTCCTAATATAAATGACATAGCAATAATTTTTTTTTTTTTGCTTATGTCAGAATTTTGAACTTAACCCTGTCTTGATATGCATCATGTGTGCATTAGTTCTTTAAATGATCTCTAAGGAACAGCTTGAAAATCAGAATTTCTGCAACTATTTTATCTGTAGATTGTAGTGGGTTGAATTTGGTGGCACATTAACTAAAAATTGCTTGTAGCGTTGAGAATTTGTTTTTCCTTCCCTCTGGTGATTTGCCAGTATTTTATCTGTAGCTTGAAAATCAGAATTTCTGCAACTATTTTATCTGTAGATTGTAGTGGGTTGAATTTGGTGGCACATTAACTTAAAATTGCTTGTAGCATTGAGAATTTTTTTTTTACTTGTGACATTCACTGATTGCTAGTGTGATTAATAAGCTATGTATTAAGTTGGGGATCTCTTGTGGAGGTATTCTTTTTTTTTCTTTCTTTCTATTTTCTTCTAATTTTTTGAGGATTGCTCGTCCTCCTATGTTGTATTATCTTCTTTCTCTATTAAATTCTCCTTATCCAAATAACAAAATGAATATGTGGAGGCAGCTTCTGACATTTGTGTGAACTTTAGCATTCTGCTGCTAATAAGCTTGTTTCTGATAAAAGATTCTCAAGAATTTGTATCATTATACATTTTCAGGGATGTTCTATATTTCTATGATAATGAAATGATGGTAATCAAGATTTATTTAGCCTTGTGTTGTATACTTAATATGTTTGTGAGATCTTATCCAAAAAAATTGTGGAGAACTATTATTGATGAATTTGATTCTTAGTATATTTCCCTAACTTGAATTATAGGTGCTGTCTTGTCTGGTTATCATGGTGGTCCATATACATATGTGCTTCCTTCTGTCACAGCAGCAGCATACAATGCAACGACTTATAGACCAAATGGCGCTGGAAAAAAGTTTCAGGACAGCAAGGTTCTTCTCCTTCCATCAATTTAATTTTTAGTTATGCTTCCTGATTTTAGAAGTTGCCAAATATTCAGACAGAAAAAAAAGAGACATGAAATTCTCTTATCTTGTTCCAGAGGATGAACAACATGCATGTTGTGAAAGTTGAAAACTGCATCAAGACTCAAGTCTTGCTATCATGAAATTGGTTTTCTTTCTGTCACATACTAATCCTTTGAACTCTTTCATCCTAGATGGGGTCTTGGACCATTCGTATAGGAATTAGTATCAATGATATTGATATTTGGTAAACCAAGTTTTTGCTGGTCCAATAACATACAAATAATAAAGAGGAGTTATAGAACCATGTTATCTGATAGGCACTCACTTTATGAGGGGATGAAGATTTCCCTCCAGAAACAAATGAAGAAATTTAATAATTATATGAAATTTCCACTTTTGAATTGAATCATAAAATGAAAAGATAAAAAATTCATTTCCTTTTTGGATAAAAGAAGAAATGTTATTAGGTAGAAGAGAGAAAGTGTACAACTATGGGGGAGGACAAGGCATGCTTCAAATCGGAGATACTAAAAGAAAACAAAAATGCTAAAAAGTGCAACAAAGCTTTACAACGTTTCTGCGTGTCTGAAATGGAAACTTCCTTTAAACAACCTGAGCAGAGCACCAAAGGGGCCATAAACACAATCTTTTCCCATACCATATGTAGGGACAAAGACACACCTGAAGATGTGGACATTCTACTTCGATCAATTAAACCAAAGGACTGCATAATGCACACTACTACAGAATTTTGGCCTCCTAATTCTGACCTAATCCTAAAATGTATGATGAGAAACTTAAGGTTGAACTACACACCAATCTTCTCCAATAACTCTACACATATAACATACATATGCGGAGAAAAAGCTGTGTGGGGATGGCGGATTTGTAATATGTTGTCTGTATTAATCCTATTGATCGTTGGCCAAACAAAAGACTAGTCTTTAGGAGTATTAATATTCCAAATGAGCTTGTTGAGAAGAAAACTCTCCCATTTAGGAGATCAAGTAAGCAGGTGAAAATAGGATTTGCTAGAAAAAAGACCAGAAGAATCAACAATCCAAATTGGAGGAAATGTGAGAAGATTCAAGTAAAAGTAGGGGCTGTAGTTCATTACTCTGTCTGTCATTCAAATATTTGAAGAAGTGAAAGTTATAAGAGAGGTCAGAATTCTAGACAGTAAAAAATTTGGATGGGTGAGTTATGTAAAGAAGAAAATAAAGATGAGGAAAGCCTTCAACAAAGGAATATTCCCAACCCAAATATCCTTCCAAAATTTGATATGGGATCCTTCACACTACCTTAAAGAAAATAGTGGTTTGAAAGAAACATCCTTGAGAAATAACTTCCAGGGTCTGTCATGAGTAGCTATCATCGCTGTTGGCATAGCACCTATTCTAGTATAATATAAATCATACTCTAAGTAACCCAGTTCCCTAAAGAAATCTTTGGAGGAAACTGTCATAGTCATTTAGTAGAAAAAGCAATTTTTTTAGTCCTCCAACAGACCTTCCAACAAGATGATCTCAGTCTTTTCCCCCACTCAAGACCTAAGAAAGTCGCTCATAGTTCTCTCAATCGTCTGGGCCATTCCAACCAGAATCTGAAAAAGGAAAATGTATTGGGGATGCTGGACAACTGGCTTGAATAAGGGTAATCCAACCACTTAAGGACAAATAAAAGGTAGATAGCATTGTTCCAATTATTTTCAAGTGCTTAGAGACCTTTTAAGTCACTGGCTCCCATAACACAGTCAGAGGAACACCTAAATAAGTAAGGCTACTGCAAAGTTTGACAACCAGTCAAAGAAGCAAGGGAGGAAATCGTCTTGTTCTCCACATTTATGCCTGCTAATCGCTTTTAGCAATATTAGTTGTCAAGCCAGAAACAAACTCAATGAACTATAGGATGTAGGTAGAGAACATTCTCAAGGGTCAAAACTATCTCTTTCTCTGACTTCTCACATCCTCCACTACCTCATTTGCTACGAGGTCAGCATCCAAAATCTGTCTGCCTACATAAAGGCACTCTGATTTTCAAAGATGGTTTTCGATAACACAATTCAATTTGACAGAGATAATTAAAAATGTAAAATTCGTTCCTTGACCTTGCGGAAGCATTGACTTATTATATCTTTCACTAATCACTATGCAACTAAACATTAGAAGGGGGATGGAGAGGGAGAGTAAAATTCAGTCATACCTAATGCATGCCTAATGCAGAGTACTGCACTTTATTGCAGGATATCTATTTTGTGAATTTAAAAGAGATAGTTGCTGTCGCTAGAGATTTAGGTTAATCAGTTTTGTGAAATCCAGTTTTATGTATTACGTGTTTGACAGCTGCATTTTGTGGACAATTTTTTGGCTGATATGGTCACTTTTTTGAAATTTAAATGACTAAGTGAGTCTAAACATATTTTAAATCAATTAAACATTGTCATCTGCCATTTATGGTTCTTTGTAATAAATCAAAACATATAAAAACTACTAGAGTAGGTTATTTTATGTAATTGCAGTTTCCCTTGAAAAAATTATAGGGGTATGTCAATCTATACAATAAGAGATGCCACTCAAAATAAGCATTCTTTCCTGTGTTTGCACAAAGGAACCTCATCTGGTGTTTTATGCAAAACATGGATCTGGTATCAAATGGTGGTGCAGTAGCTAATAAACCAAATGGACTGTGTTATGCTTTTTAAGCAAAATTACCTGTCTGTCATTGCCAATTGCTGACATCAATGGCTAATAAAATTATGGATGACACTGGAAGGAAAGAAGCTTAATCAGACATCACAGTTTAGGGCTTCTAGGCTGATAACCTGTGAAATATTTGCATGACATATGATAACAGGGTTTTTTAATGGAACCTTAATGAAAAGAGGTTGCTTGGTTAAAATATGGTGTAAATTACTGAGAAGCCCCCATATTGCACTGGATAGATCCAGCTCCTACAATGCATATAGCTGTAAATGGTTATTGACTGTAATCAGAGAGAGAAAAGAAAAGAGAGAAGAAGGGTGAATGGGATTACTGACTTGAATAGCCAGGTTTTTTGTGTGTCTATTTATAATTAAAAATAGGTTAAGTAAGGATAGTATAACTAGTAAAGACCTAGCCTGCTAGTTATAACACACATCTTTAACTCTAGTCTTCATACTTCTAACACTCCCTCTCAAGCTAAAGCTTACAAAGCTTCCAGCTTGTTACAAATAAAGCCCAACTAAAATTAAAAAGAAAAACAAATCCAAACTTAAACACTGCAACTGTCAACTATCAATTTCGATTCAAGAACTTAACTAGAACTCCCTCTAACGATGTCCTTGGTGTACAAATAGCTCTTAGAATTCTTCAACTCGCTTCCCATGAGCGGCTCCCTCGACATTCAAACAACTACTCTTCTTGGCCACATCGTTTCACAAAATGACATAGCTCCCAGAAGTCTTCAACCTACTTCCCGTGAGTAGTTCCCTCTCCTAGTTGATCTAAACTACTTGGGTTGCTCCCTTGGCACCCAACAACACAATCTTTTACTAGTGCCAAAGTCTTCAATATGCAACTATCAAAGTTTCCACTTGTTACAACTGCTCAGGCCGTATCAAGAGTTTTGACTACAATTTTCTTCACAAGAAAACTAACAAACCAACACTAAAACAATTACCCATAATATCAAACACCAATTTGGATAACCTAAAAATCACATAACACAAATCCATCTTAATGCTTTATTCATCAATTCAACAAAATCGCCAAACCAAGAAAATAACCACAAGTAGCCACCTCCAAAGCACAAACAAAACACTTTTGGGTCACCGGAAAATGTCCAAAACACATACAAAGAAGCGGGACGGACCAAAACACCACACCTAGTCACAAATTAAGATAAGAAGAGGCTGCAGATGAGTCAAGGAGGTTTGTTTGGCGCCTCAAAAACCTTTCATAGGTGCGTGAAATCGTGTGATGCTTACTTTTGGGCAGTCGCCGCTAGGGATGGGCCGGATAGATGGTTCTGAGGATGATCTAAGGGTTGCTGGTCTGAAAAGATCTTGTTGGAAAATTCTTCGATCACCGGAAAAGTGCAAATAAAGAAGAAGTTGGAAAAAAAGGGGGCCGGAGTTTTGCTATATAAGTGGTATGAGCTCCGGCCATGAAAACTATCCAATCACTAAACTTGAAACCTTATAATTCTCTCACTTGGTTCTGATACCATGTAATCAGAGAGGAAGAAGAAAAGAGAGTAGAAGGGTGAATGGGATTTACTAACTTGAATAGCCATGTTCCTTGTGTTTTATTTATAATTAAAATTAGGTGAAGTAAGGATAGTACGACTAGTAAAAGTCCAGCACACTAGTTATAACACACATATATTTAACCATAACCGTCATACTTCTAACATTGACCAACTTTAGTTTAAGGGGGCGTTTGGTACCAGGATTCTTCCAACTTTATTGGGAATCACTAGTCGGGAATCTTAATTTTCAACGTTTGGTAAAAAGATTTAAAAAATATCCCAGGAAATCAGGATTCCCGAGAACACTTTTTAAGCAAGTTTCCCACAAAAATTTTCCCATGTAGAAGGGTGGTATTCTTAGATTCCCGTCTCATGGGAAAATTTTGGGGGATGTAAATGATCATTTTACCCTCCCTCATAAACCATCATACTACAAGTACTCCAAACCCAAACCGCAAATTTCGAAACACCAAACTCTAAACCCTAAATCCCCAAACTCCAAACACCCAAATCCTAAATCCCCAAACTCTAAATCTTAAGACTCAAACCCCAAAATCCCAAACTCCCAAACCCCAAACCTCAAATCCCCATCCCCAATCCATAAACCCCAAACTCCAAACTCCAAACTCCAAATCCCAAATCACCAACCCCAACCATCAACCTCTATTTTTCTTTAAAATATAAATTTCTTACAAATTATATATAGGGGTATATTTGTAAAAATTACCTAAATTCTCAAGAAAATAGCTTTTAAACTAAACGCGAGAATATCTATAATTTCCAGGAATCTACGAAACCAACCAAACATAATTTTTACATTCCTGGGAACAAGATTCCTAGGAACCATGACTCTCAGGAATCATGTTTCCTAAGAAATTTTTTTTTTCCTGTACCAAACGACCCCTAAAGGCTAACCTAGTCCACAATTGGGATGAAACAACAATCCAATAAGTTGAACTGGTCAGTCCAAGCACATTGTAAAAAATGCGATTAGGACTTGTTTGGTTTGGTTGAGTACACGAGGGTGTAATCTTACAAATAAATCGAAATGCTAATGACAATAAATTTTGATGTTAGAGCCCTAAAAGAATATGGAGTGTCATTTGCCAAATAAGAAAAATATCAATTAAATTTCATGTTTGAGGGATTGTTTACTATACCTAGATCCCACTTTTCGCCTGCCTCATTCTTATAGTTTTGTTTGCTTGTTAATTTTTCTTTTACCGTAAAAGTTCCTATATGGTTTCATTTACACTATTATATATGGCTTTGGTGGCTTTTGGTGTCTTGGTCTTACAATAACTACCCCATAAAAGAAGTACCTTACCATAAAAAAAAATTATAATAACATTGCCAATTTTTAATGAATAATAAGATGTATATACTTTAGTAAGTGTGAGATTTTGAGAGAGAATATTTTCTCTTATTTCGAATAGGAAGATTATACAAGATTAAATAGGACAGGGTGCCTTAATGCAGTTGACCCATTCCTAAAAATCAGGAACAATATAGTTGTTATCTAATAAAGATAAATGAGGCCAGAATCATGGAGATTATAGGATTCTCAGCCATGATTACTGGAACCATAACAGAAAAGGAAATAATTCAAACAAGGAAATAATATAATACAATCAATCATAGAACATTAACTATGAAGATTCCACACTCCCCCTCAAGCTGGACTGAAGATGTTGATCATGCCCAGCTTGGATACAAAACTGTCAAAGAGATCTCGGTTGAGAGCTTTAGTAAGGATGTCAGCAATTTGATAAGCTGAGGGAACATAATCAATCTGAATAATTTTCTGATCCACCTTTTCTTTGATGAAATGCCTATCAATTTCAATGTGCTTGGTTCTGTCATGATGAACTGGATTCTTAGCAATTCTGATGGCTGCTGGGTTGTCACATTTTAATTGTATTGGGTCATGTTGGACAATTCTTAATTCATCAAGGAGTCTTTTGAGCCAAATTCCTTCACATATTCCAAGTGTTAGGGCTCTGAATTCTACTTCAGCACTACTCCTAGCAATAACAGACTGTTTTTTACTCCTCCAAGTGACAAGATTCCCCCATACATAGGTACAATGGCTTGATGTAGATCTCCTATTAGTTAATGAACTTGCCCAATCAGCATCCAAATAAACCTCTGTCTCCCTGTTACTTCCTTTCTCAAAAAATAATCCCTTCCCATGTGCTTTCTTGAGGTATCTAAGAATTCTGTATACTGTATTTGGATGGTCATTAGTGGGACTATTCATAAATTGACTAACCACACTGACTGAAAAACTAATGTCTGGCCTTGTGTGAGATAAGTAGATTAACTTACCCACAAGCCGTTGATACCTTTCTTTATAAGTTGGTTTAGCTCTAGTAGAAATATAAAGTTTATTTGATGAGTCCATAGGAGTATCCACTGGTTTGCAACCAAGCATGCCTGTTTCCTTGAGAAGATCAAGAGTATACTTCCTTTGGGAAATGGAAATTCCTTTCTTTGATCTAGCAATTTCCATTCCAAGGAAGCATCTTAAAGTACCTAGGTCTTTGATCTCGAATACTTGTGCTAGAATACCCTTTAAGTGATGTATTTCCTCCACATGATCCCCAGTTATAATGATATCATCCACATAAACAATAAGAATAGAGATCTTATCTCCGAGAGATTTCTTTATGAACAAAGTATGGTCTGTTTGTCCTTGGGAGTATCCATATTTCTTGACTGTCAAGGTAAATTTTTTAAACCATGCCCTGGGAGAATGCTTAAGTCTATACAGGGACCTTTTTAATTTGCACACAGAATCAGAATTTCCTGAGTTTTTAAGTCCTGAAGGTATCTCCATGTAAACTTCATCTCTAGGTCACCATTGAGGAAGGCATTCTTGACATCAAGTTGGTAAAGAGGCTAATCTAGGTTAGCTGCTAGGGACAAACACACCCAAATAATATTTAATTTTGCAACAGGGGCAAATGTTTCTTGATAGTCAATTCCATAGGTTTGAGTAAATCCTTTTGCCACAAGCTGAGCTTTGTACCTCTCAATACTACCATCAGTCTTGTATTTCACATTGAATTTCCTTTTGCATCCCACAAGATATTTGCCTTTGGGGAGTTATGTGATGTTCCAATTGCCATTCTTTTTAAGTGCTCAGACTTCTTCCTAGACTGCTTTTTTCCAATTAGGGTCCTGTAGAGCTTCTTGAATACTCTGTGGAATAACTAAGTGTTGAAATATTGTGGTAATTAGAATCCTTTGATTAAGGTTGTAATTATGGTGATTAGAATCCTTGATTAAGGGATAATTAATTCTGTAATTAGGAGTTGATTTCTTTCCTTTTTTACATAAGGCACCTTGTGCATATATTAAGGGTGTTATTTCCTTGTAATGCAATTAAGAAATACAGAGCCATTTCAATTTATTCTCTGTTTTTTCTTTTCCATATGGTATCAGAGCCCTCATCACTGGGCAATTCTAATTTTTAAACGTTGGCCTTCACTGCCAATTTCTTTCTTTTCTGAAACCATAAGTTTTGGGTGGGTAGTCATCGGAGTCATACCTCTGGTACCCTCAGAAACCGTCGACCAGCTCTCTGTTCGAACGCCATCACCAACTTGCTGCTTTGTCACACATGCGCCAGCGCGTGAGAGCTCCGTTGAGCCGCTGTTCAGCCCAGACGCCGTCGACTACCTGTTTCCGACCTACCCAGATTTGGCACTCTGTCAAACCTCCTTTGTCTTCATTGCAACTTCAAACTGGTATTATTTGATACTGTTGGCCCTGTTTCAGTTCCTTTGGTATTATTTGATCCGTTTTCTGGTATATTTTGCTGCCTTCATTACCCTTATTATTCTTGAAGAAAAATATATCTATATATATATTTGTTGAGATTGTTCATTAATCACAATGTCTGATGTTGCGGACACTGCCTCTCATACCACCATGATTCATCCTGAAAGTGGGAAATCTCACACTCTCAGAGAACTTCAGTTCATCTGTGCAGCATATTGTCTAAATGAAAAAAATTATTTTAAGTGGTCTCAATTGGTCCAAACCTTCCTAAAGGGAAAAGGCAAACTCAGTCACCTTCTAGGAATAGGACCACAGGAGACCGATCCCTCATTTGCTGCATGGGATGAAGAAGACTCAATGATCATGGCTTGGTTATGGAATTCCATGGCACCAGATATCAGCGATACGTGTATGTTCTTACCCACTGCCAAGGATATTTGGGAGTCCGTTAAACAAACCTACTCCAAGGTTCAAGATGCTGCTCAAGTCTATGAATTGAAAGTCAAGTCCTCCTCTACTAAGCAGGGAAGCAAATCTATCACTGAGTATACCAATCTCCTTAAAGGGTTATGGCAAGAATTGGACCATTACTGCTGCATCAAGATGAAGTGTATTGAAAATGCAACCACACTCAAACGTGAGGTTGAAAAGGACTGGATATGAGTTTTTGGCTGGCCTCAATGCTGAATATGATCCAGTCAGAGTTCAAATTCTGGGAAAGACAAAATTTCCTTCTCTGAATGCTGCAATTTCCATTGTTCTATGTGAAGAAAGTAGACGTGGGGTGATGCTTGAACCTAAAATTACTGATACCTCTCCTTGTTGACTAATTAGACAACCACTTGAGGAACAATATCCTCTGATAGTGGGAAGCAGAACCATCCAAGGCATTTGGTGGGGACAATCTCAATAACTTGTGGTGCACTTATTGTAAGAAACTACGGCATACCAAGGAGAAGTGTTGGAAGTTACATGGTAAGCCCTCCACTTCAAGCAAAGAGTGAGGCTATAAGGGGGGACAACAACCGACTCAAGGAGGGACACATCTAGCCACCACCCAAGTGGAAGAAAACAAGGTTCACTTGCCCCCAGAACTTACGGCTGAAGATATTGAAAGGCTGCAAAATCTCTTGGTCTCTCTTAATCCTTCCCCATCCACAGGTACCTGTTCTCTAGCACACTTAGGTAAATTCTCTTTTGGGCTAAATACCTCGGGTAGTGATTTTTTAAATTCTTGGATTATTGATTCTGGAGCCACTGACCTCTCATAAATTTGGTACTTATATTGTGTCCTAGCAATAAAAAATAAGTACTGCCGATGGTTCTCTAATCACTGTGGCAGGTATTGGAGATATCCAGATTAGCCCCCTCATTTGTTCTTGAGGATGTTCTCCATATCCCTAAACTCTCCACTAATCTTGTGTCTGTTCAGAAACTATCCCTTGACTTGAATTCTAAAGTAACATTTTTTCCTACTCACTGTGTATTTCAGGACCAGGGTTCGAGGATGATTATTGGACGTGCTAAGGAGCAAGGTGGATTATACTACCTTAAGCCACCTGAAAATCTGGGTAGTAGCACGAACGAGTCACCACTTTCATTTCTTTCCAAGCATTCTCCTACAAATAAAGATAGAGTATGGCTTCACCACCTTCAACTTGGTCATCGCTCATTTGGCACCCTTAAAACTATGTTTCCTTCCTTATTTAAAAGGCTAGACATTGATAGTTTTCATTGTGATATCTGTGAACTAGCCAAACATAGACGTGTAAGTTTTCCAAATATCAATAAAAGAAGCTTTACTCATTTCTCTTTAATTCATAGTGACATATGGGATCCATCCACCATTCCAAATATCTCGGGGCTCGATGGTTTGTTTCGTGTATTGATGACTGTACTAGAGTCACTTGGCTGTTTTTGTTAATATCCAAATCTGATATACGTGATGTTCTCCCTCATTTCCATACCATGGTCCAAACTCAATTTAGGGTAAAGATCAAAAGATTTAGATGGATAATGCAAGGGACTACTTCAATCAAACCTTGTCCCACTACTTTAACCAACAAGGGATTATTCACTAGTCTTCTTGTGTTCACACTCCACAATAGAATGGTGTGACTGAACGGAATAATGGTCATCTTCTCGCCACCAACAGAGCCTTTTTATTCCAAACCAATGTTCCTAAACGATATTGGGGGGAAGCAGTTCTTACAGCCACTCACCTCATAAATCGACTACCTTCTAGAGTTTTGGGATTCAAAAGTCCTATGGAAACACTCGATCAGTTCTACCCTGACATTAGTACCACAAATCACCTTGTTCCTCGGATATTTAGATGTGTGTCATTTGTTCACATTCACAGTCCACATAGAGGCAAACTTAACCCGCGAGCCATACGATGTATTTTTGTGGGGGTATTCATCCACTCAAAAGGGATACAAGTACTATCATCCGCCTACCAACCGATTCTTTGTCTCTGCCGATGTGACTTTTGCTGAGCATGAGCCATACTTTACCCAACCTTATCTTCAGGGGGAGACCACATTATTGGAAGATAAGGATAAAGACATTTTTCTTCTAGAACTACCTTCATCTCAGCCATCATCATCTATGCCCATATCCTCACAGCCCACAGGTGATGCTACACACCCACGATTCTCTCAGGTGTACTCAAGGAGGGCATATCTTGTTTCTGAACCAGAGTAGGTCCCATCATCAACCATTGACTCTAGAAATGAGGTAACAAATCCTGACCCTTCATTTACAGCTGAACCTATATTTGATATTGATTTGCCTATTGCCGTTCGGAAAGGAACTCGAGAATGTACTAAACATCCTTTATATCCCCTCTTTCGCACTTTTTGTCCCTTGAAAATTGTTCACCATCTCATAGGGGGTTCCTTGTAAGTCTAAACACTGTCCATTCCCACTACACTACCTGAGGCTTTATCCTGCAAACATTGGGAAAATGCCATGGCTACTAAAATGGAAGCTTTGAACAAAAATCAAACTTGGGAAGTGGTGGACTTACCTAGAGGAAAAAAACCAGTAGGATGCAAATGGGTTTATACTGTCAAGTATAAGGTAGATGGCACTCTTGAGAGGTATAAAGCCAGATTAGTTGCCAAGGGATACACTCAGACATATGGGATAGATTATAAAGAAACTTTTGCTCCTGTTTCCAAGATGAACATAGTCAAGAGTCTTACTATCCCTAGCAGCAAATTATGATTGGCAATTGTAGCAATATGATGTAAAAAACGACTTCTTACATGGGGAACTTGAGGAGGAAATATATATGGAAATTCCACCTGGCTTCAGTGAGAATCTAAGCACCAACAAAGTATGTTAGCTCAAGAAAGCATTGTATGGATTGAAACAATCTCCTAGAACTTGGTTTGGGAGACTCACCAAAGTTATGATAAATGTGGGGTATAAACAGAGTCAAGGTGATCATACTTTCTTCATCAAACAGTCGGAATCAGGGGGAGTCATGGTTCTCTTGGTATATGTTGACGATATGATTGTGACAGGAAATGATGAGATGGAAAAACAAGCCTTAAAACACAGGTTGGCAAAGGAGTTTGAAATTAAAGAATTAGGAAGACTGAAATACTTCCTGGGAATTGAAGTTGCACACTCCAAATAGGGAATCTTTATTTCCCAACAAAAGTATATTATTGACCTTTTAAAAGAAGCAGGAAAATTAGCCTGCAAACCAGGTAGTACACCAATAGAGATCCTAGTCACAAACTTGGAGAAGCAGAAGGGGGTGTAGATGTTGACAAGGAAATGTATCAACGATTAGTTGGAAGACTCATTTACTTGTCTCACACTAGGCTTGATATTGCCTATGTTGTGAGTATAGTAAGCCAATTTATGCATAATCCGAAAGAGATTTACTTGCAGGCTGCTTATAGGATACTGCACTACCTTAAAGGAACTCCAAGGAAAGGAATTATGTTTAAAAAGAGAGATGGACTCTTGCTTGAAGCATATACAGATACTGACTATGCTGGGTCAGTAGTCGATAGGAGGTCTACTATTGGTTATTGTATTTTCCTTGGTGGAAACCTAGTCACATGGAGGAGCAAGAAACAGAATGTTGTAGCTAGGTCCAGTGCAGAATCAGAATTTCGAGCAATGGCACAAGGAGTTTGTGAGTTACTGTGGCTGAAAATTATTTTGGAAGATTTGAAGATTAAGTGGGATAGCCCTATGAGACTCTACTGTGACAACAAATCTGCAATTAGTATTGCACACAACCTAGTGCAACTTGACAGAACAAAACACATTGAGGTGGACAGACACTTTATCAAAGAGAAATTGGACAGTGGTTTGATCTGTACACCATATGTGCCCACCATCTCTCAACTCGCGGATGTGCTTACCAAGGGTTTGAGTAATCCGCTATTCCAAACAATTGTTGCCAAGCTGGGAATGGATAATATCTATTCACCAGTTTGAGGGGGAGTGTTGAAATATTGTGGTAATTAGAATCCCTTGATTAAGGTTGTAATTATGGTTATTAGAATCCCTTGATTAAGGGATAATTAATTTTGTAATTAGGGACAATTAATTCTGTAATTAGGAGTTGATTTATTTCCTTTTTTACATAAGGCACCTTTTGTATATACTAAGGGTGTTATTCCTTTGTAATGCAATTGAGAAATATAGAGCCATTTCAATTTCTTCTCTGTTTTTTCTTTTCCACACTAGGTCAGTCAAGTTTGATGAGAAAGCTTGATAGGCACTGGATAACCTTTCATTGGTCACAAAATTTGAGATAGGGTATCTAGTACAAGTTCTAACACCCTTTCTTTTTGCAATAGATAAATCAAGATCATTTCTAGGAAGACTATCAATGTTACCTTGAGTAATAGAATCTGGCTTTAGGGCTGATGATTGGCTTTGTTCAGGTGGAATAAGCTCCTTTGATGCCTTATCTCTCCGAGAGCAAACCTTTTGAATTTTTTCTCCCTGCTCTTCCTGAGTATTAGCTGTCTTATGCTTATTCTGAATAACATCTAATGTATTAGTAGAATCTGGATGCTCAGGTAGGTTGGTATTTTTAGGATCTGGATGCTTGGGTAGGTTGGATGGAGACTTAGGTAGACCGGAGTGAGGCTCGGGTAGATTGGAGTGAGGCTCGGGTAGGCTGGATGAAGATTCAGGTAGGCTGGATTGAGGCTTAGGTAGACTGGAGTGAGGCTCGGGTAGGTTCAAAAACTCATATTCTTCTTGAATTGGTAAAGAGATCTCCCCCTGAATATCAGTTGTGGGGTAAAAGGGTTGATTTTCAAAGAAAGTGACATCTATGGTATGATAGAATTTTCGAGTGATAAGAGAGTAGCACTTATACCCTTTTTGATGAGGAGGGTAGCCAAGAAAGATGCATTTAATGGAGTTAGGATCAAGTATGCTTCTTTGGTTAGAGGGTATATGGACAAAAGAGGTACATTCAAAGACCTTTAAGGGAAGGTTTGAAATGAGTTTGGACTTAGGAAATAGTTGAGTAAGAGTGTGATGAGGTGTTTGGAAGTTTAAGACCCTATAAGGCATCCTATTGATGAGATAAGTGGCTGTAAGTACAGCTTCTTCCCATAAATGTTTGGGAACATTATGTAACAGCATGATTGATCTAGTAACTTCTAGGAGATGGCGGTTTTTTCTCTTGGCTATTCCATTTTGTTGAGGGATGTTTATGCAAGAGCTCTGATGGACAATCCCATTTTCAAGAAGATAGTTGCCAAGAATAGAGTGAAAATACTCTTTCCCATTGTCAGTCTTGAGAATTTGAATTATGGCTTGGAATTGGTTTTGAATCATGATGTGAAACTGTTTAAAATATTTTCCAGCCTCAGATTTTTCTCTTAACAGGAAGATCCAAGTAATTCATGAGTGGTCATCTATGAATAAGATAAACCACCTAGCTCTAGTGATGTTATTTACCTGAGAAGGACCCCAAATGTCACTGTGTATAAGTGAAAAATGATGAGATGGTTTATAAGACTGGGTGGGATAGATATTTCGGGTATGTTTGGTCATTTGACAAATTTCACATTGGAAATTGCTAGGATGAGATGATTTATAAGACTGAGCTTTATTGAAAAATAGTTCAGGAAACAATTTTGCAAGGTACATGAAATTTGGGTGGCCTAATCTAAAGTGCCAGAGCATAATAGCACTGTTATTACTCCCACTCATAGATTGACCAGCAGCACTTGTACTCATTGGAGTTTGATCATCTTTGAAAAAAATAGTCCTTCATTTTCCTTAGCATTTCTAATCGTCCTCCCCGAAGCCATGTCCTGAAATTCACAATGATTAATGAAGAATTTAGTGACACAATTCATGTCTCTATTGAGCTTGCTAACAGACAAGAGATTGTAGGTTAAATTGGGAACAAATAGGACAGATTTCAAAGTGATAGTCCTTGACAGTGAGATTGTCCCAATACCCTTTACAAGAGACAATGTTCCATCAGCTATTTTTACTTTGTGGTATTCAGAACAGGGACTGATATGGTTAAATAAGTCTGAATTACCAGTCATGTGATTAGATGCTCCAGATTCAATTATCCAGGGTTGCTGAATTTTTGTTTTGACTCTTAGAGCATTTAAGAGATTACCTTTCTGAGCAATTGTGCTGGTTCTGACATTTGATGAGGTAGTAGATGTTTGGAGGTGATTAAACATTTTTTGTAGCATTTCCATTTGTTCCTTACTGAATGGAATTGCCCCTGCATTTGACTTTTCCTCTGACATGGCTGCAAGACTCTTTGTTTCTTTTTTAGTTGCAGGTTTGCTGGGTTTCCAATCAACCGGCTTTCCATGGATTTTCCAGCAAGTTTCTTTGGTGTGACCAGGTTTACGACAATGGTCACACCAGGGTCTTCCTCTTTTTGTGCTCATTTGCATTCCTTGGGCTGCAAGTACTGATCCTTCAGAGTTTGTTGTGCTGTTTGGAGAGCTATGTTCTCCCAATATCAACTTCTTCCTACTCTCTTCTCCCCTTACTTCTGAGAAAGCTTCTCTGATAGATGGGAGAGGTCTCATCCCAAAAATTCTTCCACGCACTTCATCTAAATTTTTATTTAGGCCAAGGAGAAATTTTGCAACTCTATCTCTTCCCACAATTTTCCTGTACTTGTTAGCATCTTCAGTACAGTTCCAAATAACTTCCTCAAATACATCTAATTGTTGCCATAATCGAGTGAGAGT
>JASKGM010056043.1:0-18800 GCA_034509205.1 Ceratonia siliqua | reverse complement strand
ATATTAAAAAAATTAAAACTTACATCAAATACATCAAAGTCTTTCACTTAATTTTCATTCATTTTCCCACTCCACTATTAGTTTACCACAAGGTTTTGTAAAAAAAAAAAAAATTTAACAGAGCCAACCCGGCCCGTCAAGGGCTAGCCCTTGACGAGCCGAGCCAAAAACAGCCCTCGTTTTTAGGGCATATTTTTTTGACTCAAAACCTACCTAGGGTTAGGGTTGGCCCGTTAGGGCTGACCCATTTTGACACCCTAGTATTAATAACTCTATTGTTGACATTGCCCTATAAAGACATATAAGCATACAAATGCCCAGCTGTCGTTGCTAACAATAGATGAGCAAAAAATGCTAAATATGGATTAAGGGGATCAGTAAGAGCTTGGGCTTACTGATATTATTTTTAAAATTCATTGTTATTTATTTTTAAAATAATTTGGCATAAATATTAAAATAATAATATTTTTCAATTTAATAATTAGATTAACAATAATTACGTCATATAATAATATATTAAAAAATATAAATGTGTCTATGTATAGTTTCTACAAGGTTAATTTCCTGCATACAAAAGCAACTACGCAAGAAACTCTTAGAAACTTTATTATCGAACCTTGCAGAAATAAAATGAGCTAGAATGCTCCTTTGGAATCGGATTCAATAAGCTAGGCCAAACGAATTGATGCTCCAAAATATTCTACAAAAGAAAGAAAGTGCCTATGCATTGAACTTCATGTCATTCAATGATGACAAAGCACCAAGAAATTAAAGGTCCAGAAAAAGATACCAAAAGAAGAGTGAACGTGGCATGAAACTACAAGAAAGATAAAAAGGTAGCTGCATTAGTAACCTGGCTGGCTTATAAGGGATAAATAGCACTCCACTTGGTGAAGTTTCAAATTAAGCAATCATGGCAATTACCAGTGCCAAATCTTCAGTGTTATTTCCAAACTTGTATTTTTTCTCATTGTTATTGCTTCTGATGCATTTGGCCTTGGCTTTTGAGTTCAAAGAAGCTAGCATTGAGGCTATCCAAAGAGCTTATGCTGGAAAGGAGATCAAGTCCAGGCAGCTTGTGAAGTTCTATAAAGATCAAATAAGAAGAAAAAACCCAGTTCTGGGTGGTGTTACAGAAGTGAACCCAGATGCAGAATATGAATCTGAGAGAGCTGATAAAGAGAGAATGGCTGGTAAGAGAGGGAGTAAACTGAGTGGAATTCCTATTCTGGTTAAGGATAACATTGCAACCAAGGATAAGATGAATAACACTGCTGGTTCTTTTGCCCTTCTTGGCTGTGTGGTTCCAAAGGATGCATTTGTGGTCAAGAAGTTGAGGGAAGCTGGAGCTATCATTTTGGGAAAAGCTAGCATGAAAGAGTGGGCTGGTTTTAGGTCTCAGAATATGCCTGGTGGTTGGTCTGCCAGAAATGGCCAAGCAAAGGTCAACTTTATTTTATTTTACTCATATTATCTTTTTCAATTTCATTCATAAATTATATACTAAGATAGTATTTTATAATATTTATTGTCATATTTAGTGAACGAGATAATAATATTAAAAAAAAATTTATGAGATATTATTAAAAAAATACGGTACTATTAAATACACTGAAAAATAATCTCCTCTGTGTATATTTATATATTGAATAATATCTCTATCTGATTTCTTATTTATAGAACATATCAAATCCTGTGAGCTTAATCTTGTGATCTGATATTAGTTGTGTACAAATAAAATTTTATTTGGTTGCTGTAGCTTATATGTGTTTTATTTTAAGTTTTCTTAATGAATTGTCTGCAGAATCCCTATAATCTAAGTCAAGAAGTTTGTGGGTCAAGCAGTGGGTCAGCAATATCAGCAGCAGCAAATTTGGCAACAGTGGCACTAGGAACTGAAACTGATGGCTCTATTGTTTGTCCTTCAAGCTATAACTCAGTGGTTGGAATCAAACCCACAGTTAATCTCACCAGCAGAGATGGAGTAATTCCTATATCACTAAGACAAGACAGTGTTGGGTAGGTGATGTCAAAGTATTCACGAAGACTTGGGTAAATTGATATTTTAGATTCTTTTGATATCTTGAATATGAGATTTTTGGATTTAAGATTTATAATATTTATAAGATATTCTTGTTTGGAATGTCAAGCAATGGTATCCAATATTTCTAGTGATGTAAGATGCTTATGTTTGACTGCACATCTTAATCATTGTTATTTATTTCTGGAATTTCTAAATATATCCTTTTAGACAGGTAAATTGGTAATCTACAAAACCAATTTTACATTACATATCTTGAAATATGAGATATTAGGATATTTTGAATGTCATCACATACTGATATTTTTAGTGGTATGTGATTTCACGGTCATGTTTCATATGCCACCATATATAATCACATAATAACCTATCAAATATAAGTATTAAATTCAAGTATCCAAAATATCATATGATATCAGATATTAGGCTCAAAATACCAGTATATCAAATATTTCCTAAATTTCTATGTTCTTTCAGCTACTACTGTAGATTATAATTCAAATTTTGCATAAAGTAAGAGGTAGAAAAATAATGGAATAAAATCATATTAACAATTTTGATTAGACTCATTGTAGACTACCATAAGTAAAGAATATTATAACGTGTGATGGAACAGGCCAATAGCGAGGACAGTGGAAGATGCTGTTCATGTTCTTGATATAATTGTTGGGAGGGATGACAATGACCCAGCAACCATTGAGGCTTCGAGACACATTCCAAGTAGTGGTTATGCTCAATATCTTCGATCAAGTGGCCTACATGGAAAGAGATTGGGAATATTGAGAAATCCGGATTCTTTCAACTTTCCTCAAGAATCTACAGAGAATAGAACGTATGAGCAGCTTTTCCAAATAATGAGGTGAGAAGAAATATATATATATATATATATATTCTTTTTTGCAAGTCAGGTGTTATTGTTGCCCATGAGCATAGGATCAACTGGTTATAGATCCCCAATTCTGGGGACCAAGTCTATTACCTCCAATTATTGTGGTGTACAATTTATTATCCATTTATCAATGGATCCCTTAAATACTCGGTTTTATACAACGTATACTTTCTATTTAAAAATTTTTATTCTGTTAAATTACACAAGTTTTCCCATAAAATACAAGTTTCATACAATTTACACTTTACGTTAATAATATTTTAGACATTGTTAGTTTTTCATAAAAATTAGTAAATTACAATTTTTTTTAATAAAATTACTAACGGAAGTGTAAATTGTATGAAAAAATGTATTTAAGGAGTCATTGACTAAATTTTTTAGTTCAAGAGTAAATTGCACAACCTATAATTAAAAGGAACTATGCGTAATTTAACCATAACTTTTTAAGGAGAAAATCAAATTATGTGCCTCAAAAAACACTTTATAATATTAGTGTTATTTTGAAACATCATTCTTAAATTATTTGATGCACTAAAAGAATTTTCAAAATTTTGTCTATAAAGTACCACTTTAAAATGTAATGCCCTCACGCTTCATTTGTCTTTTTTAAATGGATAAGTATCAGATTCGAGTTCTCTCCAGATGAATTTTATTATTCATTTCTAAATAGACTTGAAATAAAGCTAAAAAGTTGAGGTGGTTATATTGACATCACGACAAACATAATCTGAAATTTTAGGGACAAAGGTTCAACTCTGATAGATGACTTGGGGATTGACAACATGGAAGAACTTCACCAGAGCGAGATGATAGTGTTATTAGCTGAGTTGAAGCGAGATTTGAATTCTTACCTAGCAAAGCTTGAGTCTTCTCCTATGCGGTCCATTGCAGAGCTCATAATATTCAACTGTGAACATAGAAAACTGGTGAGTGAATATGATCTCAGTCTCCTAGATTCCAATTGTTTGATTTTCAAATTCAACAATTTCAATTAACAACTATGGAACCCCATTTAGCAGGAGAAGATCGACGAATTTCCCCAAGACATGTTTGTTCAATCCAATCTGACAAATGGTATCAATGAGACAGTTCAAGAAGCATTGGCAAACTTGGAAAGATTTTCCAAGAATGGGTTTGAGATGTTAATGAAAGAGAACAAGCTTGATGCTTTGATGTATATTGGACAGAAATATGTTCCTTTTCTTGGAATTGGAGGGTACCCTGCAATTTCTGTCCCTGCAGGATATAACAATGAGAATATGCCTTTAGGCATTTGCTTTGGGGGACTCAAGTATACAGAGCCAACTCTTATAGAGATTGCATATGCCTTTGAACAAGCCACCAAGAAGCGCAGGCCTCCTCCTGATGGTTTGCATATGATTAGGCAGGTGACAGAAGAGTAGAAAGATAAAATTTAGACAATAGATTCCAATGCCATTTAGCATATAGAAATTTTCATTTAGAAGTGCTCCACCAGTGTAAGTCCTGTCTTAGAATGTCAAATAAGCAAAGTGATGGAATTAGCAGAATAAGCAAGCGTCAGCGTGTGTGACCCTTTTTATCTAACGAACTAATGAAATCAGCACTTCAAACAGAAAGGCATTCATTCAAGAATTCTGTAACCCCAGACGGACAATTGGAAGGACAAATAAACCTAAATTGTTATTGACTCTTCAAATTTCAGCAATTTATGGCAACACAGGCAACATACTACTTTAGCATTTACCAGGGAGGGCTATGCTCGTTTGTAAAACAGTTAGTTAATTACAGATAGAGCAATTGAATCATTTTGTTCCAAGGGTAAGAAAAATGAATCAACATTGCAGCACACAGTTAGGGATCAATGGAATTCACCAGGCCCAAAAAGACAACAGTTACGCTTGCTACTATATCCAGTTAGATATCATGGTTTTCCCCAAAGATATACTAAATTTTGCATTGATCAATACAAGAGAAAAAGATATTAATCCGTTGATCCCATTTCCTGGCTTGATAGGAATCACATCAGAAGGTCAAACTGAAATCACTAAGGCAAGTGGATATGGCAACGTCCAAGGAAAGTCATCTAAGCAAGTACTCTGCTTTCAGTCATGCACATATATTGACTAATTCAAGTGCGCATGTTATTTCCATAATATACGTGCTCAAATAGTATGACCTATTTTGCTCTTTCCGTTAATCCTGTGTTTGTTGTATTGTAACCTAAAACAATGACAATTAGGCAACGGTAAGCCCCATGAATTAGCCTATCCGTTGGCTCATCAAACCTCCAAAAATTATTATTAAAGTCAAAAGAGAGCAAAGAGATTGTTTAAAAAGTGTTTGATACATTGGCATTATTACACCACAATGTAAGATACCCTGATTTGGAATGTCAGTATCATGGAAAAGATACCTACCAATCCTAAATCTCCATATTTTTAGACATTCTATGTATATTTTTAATGTCTTTCCATTGTGATACCAAATATGAGAATCTTGAATTTTAAAATTTGATAATGGTGTATTTGACAGCAAGGTATGTCATGTACCGGCGGCCAAACTCCCTTTTATATGAAGCATAGACACATATTGGCACAGGAGAAGCCATGACACACTAATGATATGTGTTCAACATGTGTCTGTACGTGTAAAAAAAAAAAAACAACTCAAACAAGCAGACAAACAAAAGACATTAATCTAATATCCACTTTTACCAATCTGGATTAATATCTCTAATATCACATTCATCTAACATCCAGGTATGAGTTCAATCATCCAGTGATAAACCAGACTCTTGCATTAGCTAATTCCGTCAAATTTTGATCAACTACCAAAATTTCTTTCCTAGTGCATGTCAATAAAAGCCAGAAACATATTGCGTACAATATGCCAGTAAACTGATACTAGCAATAATAAAACAAAAATAAAGATCTAAATTCCATTTGAGATTGTAACAAACTGAATTTTCTTTATCTAAAGCTTACCTAACTACTCTGTGACCCAACTCTCCTCTCTGTTTTGCATCCTAACAAACAATGATTCTCACCATTCAGTTTATTTAAGCAGAGCAACTATGGTACACTAGTTGGTATCCCAAATCCTCACTCATTGTTATGGTTCACTAGTCGATATCCCAAATCCTTACTCATTGTTCTAGCAGCAATCTCACATTCCATTCATTTACTAACCGAATCATTAACAAGATAAGTACACGAAACCTCATACTGTCGAACATAAGATGCAAGTGAAAGAAATAAGAAAAATAAGAAATTCAACATAAGCCTCATAACAAGGCCGAAAAGCTTAAATGTAATCATATCACTCAAGCATCATTAGCTACAGGTTATGTTTATTGACCAAAATAGTAAAAATGCAGATTGGAAAGATACAAATTTGCCAACAGAACCAAACTAGTGCAGACATCATTTAGCTAGGCAGTAGACATCAATACCCATTAAAATCTCAATTGTTTCATCGTTGGGTAAAATGAGGAATTTTAGAAAAATGGGGAAATTTTCCACCAAGAAACAAATGATACATTTCTAACTTGTCCAGACCCATGATGGCTCTCGTAATCAGGCCGCTTTCACATTCCCTTTCGACTCTGTTTTGGTATTCCCCTTCGTTTCTGTCTTCTCCGCCTTTGCCTCACCGGAACAACAGCCACCGCCATGGTGGTGATGGTGGTGGTGGTGGTGATGGTGGTGGTGGTGATGACCACCACCATGATGATGCATTTGTTTCCCCTTCAGCTGCTTCCTCATGTCATAAGCATCCTCCCCATCGGCATAATACTTGCCCTCCACATCGTGAATCTTATACCCCAAAGTCTCAGTGTACAAATTGAAGGCTGCCCGATTGCTCTTCCTAACGTGAAGCGAAACGTATTCAGCTCCAAACACTTGCTCCATGGCGTTCTGGGCAGCGTTCATGAGCTTGGTAGCCAAACCCAGTTTGCGATGGGTACGGAGGACAGCCAGGGAGGTGATGTGGCCATGGCACTCGTTGGTTTCTTCTTCCATTTTGGCCAAAACGTAACCGACAATTTGGCCGTTGTAATCTTCCGCAACGTAGAGAAGTTGAGGCCACGAGAGGATGTGGTAGAGATAGTACTTCATTTGGTAATTCTCAGGGAGACAGAACAAATTGCAGGCCTGCATGGCCAGTAGATCATCTACTGTGGCCTTCCTTATGCACACCATGTCTTCTGCTTCGTTGATTCAGAGTTACTTGACTTCAGGGTTTTCAGAGGGTTAGGGTTCTCTAACGAGGAGACCTGGTTCTGGGGCAAGAGGTAATGAGGACTAAAGAGCGAAGACCGTATAACATTATAAAAAAAGTAATTAATTACAAAGATTAAGATTGTGTTAAATGATATAATAATTTCTTTTTTTTTTAAATAATCAATAGTCCACGTTACTAATACCATGGAAATAAGTCAATAACACAAAATAAATATTAAATTCACTATTTGATTCTTGAAAAATATTTTTAATTATATTTTTTGTTAAAATTAATAAACAATTGAATCATTAAATTTCTTGATGTGGAGTTAATTAAAACTTTTATGAGCCAACAAAAGATTAAATTGAATTGAAATAAAAAATTGAAAAGTCAGCATTACATTATTTTATTTAAAGAATTGTAATTACTGATAATTTTAAGACCAACTTATGTATTTAGTCTTAAAAAAAATCAATCCACAAATATTTTTAATATTACCTTAATATAATATTACTATCATTTATATTTTGACATATAATTTATTTTTGAATTATAATTAAATTAACTATTAAAATTTAAAAAAATTATTTATATATCAAAATATTTATAACAATAATATTTAATTTTTTAATAGATAATGCTAAAACTATTTCCCTCAGCCATGCTCATTTAGATATAACATTGCAAAGAGAAGCCATGGTATTCTTGGAACAAATTAGTCCTTTCTTGATTTGTCTGTCTCTTCATTTTATACACAGAATGAAGCAACGCAGCCTGGCGTCAGTCAACAGAAAACTAGCTCTACCATAGTTCTTTCTGCTTGTTTTCCAAGGTTTTGGTATAATCTTTCAATGGACAAGACAAACATTATATCTGAGACATTATAGCAGGACAGAAAAATTGTGATTCAAGAGTGAATTTTTTTATGAAAATAAATAAATTACTCTCCCTCTGTCTGTGCCTCTCTCCTACAAAATAATGTTCACAAATCAATAGTACAAAGGATCTTAAGCTTGCCAGGCACAAGTACTGCATCTCAGTTGAATTTCCACAATCTAATGTCCCTGCTGTTGTGTGTGGTGACAATCTTATTCATTCCAACGGCCAAGCAAGTGATGGGAGGTCGAGAACTCTTAGGAATGCTGTCAATACAGCCGTCTTCAGATATCCTTCTCCCTTTCCTTCTCTGAATGGCTCCAGAAGGACTTAGAGAAGTTGGTAACAAATTATCCTTCATTATACAACATGAAATAATGCTGCCATTGTTCTGATTCAAAAATCTTAAGATACCATCTATTCCACCAACAGCTAATGTTGATGTGTCATTTTGCAGGTGCTGTAAAGAGTATACAACATTAGGACTCACTCTTGTCCCCCATAACTGTCTCATTGTCCTGCATGATATGAAGTAATAGGATTAGGCTTGTGATTATTCATAGAGAAGATAATTTGTAGTGGTTAAATAATAGAATAGATTATTATGCATACAGTAAAGGAATTGTTTGTTTCATATCAATATATGTCTTTGACTTCTAAAAACAGAAGATCCAGTGATGAGCTACCCAAGGGACAACATCTGAAAGCATGGTAATAGGATGAAAAGCAAGCAGTTTCCAAAGCAGACTAGATACTGGCATGGCAAGTCCTAAATTTCTGGGAGTGATATAACTAGGCTGGGTGAATATAGAAACACACTCAAACAGATTCCAGTTGTCTTCTTTTTTTTCTAGGACTTTCCTACATTTCTAATACGTCACTAGGTATATCTATATAATATCTGCTATTAGAGAAGGATTAAAGTCAATTGGAACAAAAAGTACATTTATGGAAACGGCCATATATTTCTGTCATGGCATTGAGTTGCCTGACATAGCACCGCATGACACCTGAACTGCATTGATGCAATCCTCCACGCGGTGCATGTATGCAAATTAACCATCAGAAGAACAAACACCAATATGCCCTCAACACCGACAGGGATAAGGGGTAATCTCAGCCTGAATATATGCTGATTTAAGATAAGTTACAAATACAATCAACACTAATGTAAGTAGAACAAACACGTTGTTACCTTAGTATCTAAGCACACTTGAATGCTTATATTATATTGACCACAAATACCTAAAATTATCAGTCTTGCCTTTGAATTTAAGTTGCAGGATAGAAATAATAATACAGCAGACTAAAATCACTCATCCACTCATTTAACTCAATAAACAAAGCTGGCCTTAGAGGTTTGAACTTTGAACCTTATTCTATAAAAACACAAACTTTCTTCTTTTTTTTCTCTAAGTTTAGATTGCAAACCAAGGTTTGCAACTTCATCTTTATATGGAATAATAATAATTTTAAATATTATTCTTAAATATAAAAAAGATTACAACCATTATCTTTTTTTTTTTTTAAATCTATATGGAGCCATTTAAAATTAGTATTGTTTGAGTTAACTCATCATCAGAAATAATATCAAATAAGAAATGCCTTCACAATGTTTTCCATTCCCATAATTATAGGAAAGAAGACATGCATCATTTGCTTTACCTTCTGATAATAAATACTTTTTGCTTCAGAATTTTTAAGCATTTTAATGCACTTGGATGTTCCAAGTGGAAATACAGAAAACTTAAGAATGAAGGCTTCAAATTAACAGCAGCAAAAACTGATTAGGCTACAAGTTAAAGATCTCCACATTATTTTTATCTATGACCTTACTCCATAACTTGCATTACGCTATTGTTTGCATACCTAAGGTCCCAGCAATATGTATACCCAACAGTTGATCCAGCAAACACAAGATGAGAGGAGGGATTGAAACACAAGGTCATTATGCCTGCGACAAAATGTTGAAATCAGATCTAAATCAGAAAGGATAATGCTTTCAAAAAATTTTGGTTAGAAGTAAAACTGATAAATTTGTAATAATACATATCATACGAAGCTAACATTCTCAACCAATAGAGAGAGATTTGCATAATAGTTCATAAAATTGAACAAGTCCAACAAAGAAAATAAGAGCATAAAACTAAAACGCCATAGGTACTGGAGCAACAGACTTAATGGTGCTGCCCAGTATATTGTTATTGAATGAGATGAGATACCCGTCTTGATTTCAATCAGTCAGACAAAGAAGGGGAAGAATTAAATTTGTTGAAATCATGTAAAAGGTTACAACTTATATCATTAATGATGCCCCTCTAAAATAGCTATTAGCTGAACAGTGGACTCCACAAAAATGCTAAAAAGACCAATTTATCCCATAAAAGGGGCCAAAAAAGTTTTAAGTTTTGACAATTCTAGCATTCCTCTTCAACCATAGGCACCAAATAATGGCATACATAATTACCAATGTAAAGGGATACACTGTTACCTCTTCCATCACTTGATTTAAGTGTTGCTACCTGCTGGACGGAGGAAGGATCTGATATTGTGATGTTCCCTAATGAGGAGCCACTCAGTATCAGTTGATCATCAGTCAAACATAAACAACTTATAGGCGCAGTATGCATCCTACAAATAGCAAGTTGTACACATCATGAATGTTAGGTTATCTCTTTAAGTTAACTCCCAAATGACAGATGAATCAACTTCTAGGAATGAGATTAATTTACTTTAAGCCAATAGAAAGGACAAACTATTTTTGAGCAATAGCAATCCATATTCTTTTCATGAAAAACCAAATTGTTTGGACTTGCAATAGATCATTTTTGAAAAGAGAGCATAATACCAAAAATCATAATACCTTATTATTCGAGAACATTTCCTGCTGTACATGTCAAAAACACGAGCTGCCCCATCTTCACATCCAACCACAGCCTCTGGATCAAAGTAACTGTATGCACAGAACAATGAATATATACTTTCAGGCATGGAGTTTTATAATTCATGTCTTACTGATAAAATCTTAAGAAGAAAACCTGAGCATGTGAGAGAGGAGCTAGAAAAGAAACAGGATACCAACTGGAATTCAACATTTAATTATTTACTTGAAATAGATATGAATCATGCCCGCGAAATATATTATATTAGCAGCCACGAATATCCAATGGTAGAGTAAATCCCACTTCACTTTTTAAATTCCAATCCTTCCCATTAAAATTCACCTCTTACAGCTACATTTTAAAAGGTTAAAGATCACTCCCAGGTTGAGATTTTCATTTGGAATGGAGTACTAAAACATGATTAATTCTAATGATTAGTTACTATTCGGTAGTTACTTGTAGTGTACCCAAAGTATAGGGTATACTTGCCATTATGTAGTTATAGTATAACACAGCTTTAGGGTTCAGTAATATGTACAGCGTTGAGTCTTCAGTAAATAAATTTGCCTTCTCCCTTACTTTTCTCTCTACCTTTCGCACTTCCTGTTTTCTTAACATTATCTTTATCTGAAGATACCAAAGAGTGTCTATCTCTACTTTTACCAAGCGTCTATTCAATAATAATCTCTATATCACCAACACTATCCCCTTCACCTGTCAACTGTAAAAAGGAATGACACACAGGCCACAACCCAAACCCAAACACTGCAAAGTTAAATCCAAAAAGATTTTGAAAGTTAATAATATTACAAACTTGCTTAGTCTCATTCTGCAAGCTGGTTCCCGTGGCATGGATTAAAGAGAGTATGAATTTCATGAACATTTCTTGCCCTTGAACACTAATTAAGGAAGAAAAACTACATCAGAACCACAGCTGACAGCCCTATTCCATACAGACTCTGACTCTGTTGGTCAGATTACTGCAAGTGCTTGTTAATACAACTTGAATAAAGCAGAAAAGGATGTCTCACAAGCCATGTGGATGTAATGCAAAACTATTAGGGTGCGTTTGGTTTGCGAAAACATTTCTTGTTTCCATTTCCTGTTTTCATTTCTTGAAAATGATTTTCATTTTCAAATTTTCAAATTTTAGAAAACATGTTTGGTTTTTATTTCCATTTCTTGTTTTCAGAAAATGAAAACTATAAAAACATGCTTGGTTTGTAATGCCAAATCTTGTTTTCAGAAAATAAAAACGAATTTTTTTATTATTTTTCCTCTTGTCACTAATTTTTTTACTATTTACGAAATTGCCACCCCGTTTTCATTATTTTCAACTTAATTACGATATTGTCACCGCGTTTTCAAAATCTTTGTTTTCAGTTTTCAAAATTTATAACTTGAAACACTAAAAACAACTTTTTGTTGTTTTCAAATTTCCAGGAAATTTAGGAAACATTTTCAAAAAAACATTTCCTAAATTTGTAGCCAAACACGTTTTCACTCTTATTCCTATTTTCAATGAAAATGAAAACAGAAAACGTCCAAATCAAATGCACCCTACACTCTCACATGAAATTTCCTTCCTCTTTTCTCTTTCTTTTCCTGTTTCTCCTCAGTGGGTTTGGCAAATGGGGGAAGAAGGGATAAAGAGGTGCCCAATTGGGTGATCCTAGTGACTTCACTAGCTTAATCGAATTTGACACTGTAATATACCCAGAGTCTGGCAAGTCCAAGTTCTCTAGCATCTACACATATTGGTGTGATATTTAAAATCATCAGGTAGCAAAAGGGAAAAAGTTTCAGCACCAAAGGGACTCTTTCCTTATGGATTTTGGGATACAGTTAATCCAAAATATAATGCCTAAGTTGCCACTTCGACACTGTACTTTCTCACATTGTGTCCAATCTCCAACCATGTCCTGTATTGGTTCAAACTCCATAAACCTTCAAAATTCACATGATAAATTCTCAAGCCATCTTCATAATTAACATCAAACAATGTAGAAACTCCATCATTAGTATTACTGCCCTGTAAGAATTTGGAGTTTCTTGCTATCACCTGATTTCAATTCCGGAATGTGTATTAGTTCTTATTTAGAAGGTAACTTGCTGACAATAGTAGTTGCAAACTTATCTGTGGCTCCGCCAAAATTCTCCAAAGCAGTGTTAATTGATTTATTTCTATTAGGATCCCATTACATCTAGTATAGGATGGATGTCTCACATCGCCTAGTATGGGCTGGGGATATGGGGTTTATAACCCCTTGACACCCTCCCCTCAACGGCTACCTTTTGGGGGTGATTTATACTCAAGGAGTTGTAACAATGGTATCAAAGTGGTTCAATCCCCGCTACGTCTTGGAGTGGGAGGACTACTACTCAGCGGGATCTGCAAAGTCACCACGCAAAAGTGAGGGGGTGCTACCTGTGCTGGGATCCACAAAATCACCACTGCCATCGCCGTCGGTTCTTAAGGGCCGGGAATTGTTAGGATCCCATTGCATCTAGTATCAAATGGATGTCCCACATCGCCTAGTATGGGCTGGGCATGTGGGGTTTATAACCCCTTGAGCACCCTCCCCTCAACGGCTAGTTTTTAGGGGTGAGTTATACCCAAGGAGTTGTAACATTTTCACCCTTCTGAGATACACTAAAGACCATCTTTGAAGCAGGGCAGGGTTGAGTTCAAAGAGCGTGACATTCAACCCATTAATTTATATCAAATTTCCAACCTACTTCTACCATGGCTCCAAACCATGCATACAAGATTGTTACTGAGATATGATACACAGTTTTAATATAAGCCAGGAAAATAGAGTATTTGCATGTTTACCGCATGCATAAACATTTTCGAAATGTTACTTCATGTGAAGGAAAAACACTTCTTTTCGCATTCCGCCTCCATATGCATATACGGGTACCAACAAGACCAACAATCTACAAAAAAAAAATTAAAGGATTTCAGAACTGAAAAACATGCAAAACTTAAGTTGAAACGACACCAAAATTTATCAGCCAATTGCCATTAAAGATGAATCATTATAATACAGTAACACTGGCCTAAAGTGATTTGCAGCACAAATAAATTCCACAGGGAAATTGAAACATCAAATAAGAAATAAGAAAGAATGTGAAAAAACTGATTCCTTAAACTTTAACTTCCAAGGAAGACAACAATGGCTGTTTGGAATTAGAATGCTACATGATTAGTAGCTTATGTTTTGTTTGTAACCTAAAAATTATGGGATTAACTCATTCATTTCATTTGCAAATCAAATGGATTGACAAATCATCTCATTAGAATTTAATTGAATTTCCCTTCCATATAGACAGTAAATGATGACATATTCCTACCTTTGGTAAACATTTAAGTAATAAATGGAAATATAAGCATGCCACCTACTCAACCAAGTCCTTATAATTTTGGATCAGATTGTCATGATACACTTAAGAAGCCTCAAACTGTTTGTATGGCTGCATAGGTGATGCATAAGGATGTTATCATACTCAAAGAATGGGAGCAGGAGAATGAAGACACTAGCAGTACTTCATTCCAGTTTCACACACATAAGAAACTACTAATAAATCTTTCTTTTTTTTAATAAAAGAAGAAATTTTATTAAGGAAGGAGATAATTCAAAAGAGGAGAGGAGGGTGAGACATCTTCCTATAGAAACTACAAAAATAAAAAGTACAAAAAAACCAAAAACTACTCAAATCAAACATGCAGCAAAGTAATTCAATCTCTATGCAAACACTTTACCTTGCTCTCATCAAAATCAAAGTCAATAAGAGGGTTCTTATCTGGTATTGAGTATTCTTCTATGCATTTGTAGCTGTCCAATGACCAGAGACGCATAACCTTACATAATGCCACGGAAATTTTAGTATAATAAAGGTGCAAACATAGTGAAACACCATAACAACATCAAAACTAAGAAATACAAAAGAGCAATTAAAGGCACTAAACTAAATATCAACCATTCTGGTGAAGACCATACTTCTAAATTCCGACAACCCAGTGTCAAAGAGAGTGAGTTCCAAAGCAAAATGTTATAGCCATTAAGGCATTGATTTTAGACATCAAATTCCCCTGAACCTGGCCTCCTTTTCATAATAAGTAGCTGAATTATATTATCCTGTATATAATATCTATCATTCTAACTAGGCCGAAAATATCTCTTAAATACTCTATCTTGAAACAATCTTAATAGTTGCAGTGAATTCAAGATCCAATAATATCATTCTTTTAAAGAAACTAAGGCTATTGTCCATACCTTATCTCCAACACCAGTAAGAATCAAGCCCCTCTTCATGCGGCACTGATCAACCCTAAATTGGAAAGGAATGGTAAAACATTAATATGCACCATGCAAGTAGATATCCTGTGTGCAAATCGCACAAACACACCCCAAATAAATTTAAAAACAAAAAAAAAAAAAGAGGCATGCTACAAGTAATCTAATTATGGATCCATCAACAGTAATAGCATTCAGAATTTTGCCATGATTTAAAGGAAGTGAACCATGATTTCAGCATGTGTAGGACATCCTTTGAGAAACAACACATATCTAACAGCTTTTACATGTGACCCATTAGGTTATAGATCTGAGGTGGGGTGATCGTTGCAATGGACATAATGGCAGTAAAGCCAACAGCTAGAGGTAGTATTTCCATGTGAAACAGTAACCGTAGCAGTGGAAAGAAGAAAGCTGGCACTCACAATGACCATCTTGGTGGCCGGCTGTGTACTTAAGGGAAACGTTAGAAAAATTATGCCAAATATCCCTAACATTAACAGTCACTTCAATAACACTTCAAATTTCCCACACATGATAAATAGCATCAAGTCTACCAAATAATTATATCCACTATCTACTATTCATTACTAAATTACTCATAATCTGCAAAAATGCATTTAAATTTACTTCTCCATTGGTAATTAGATAAAAACCAAAACATCTCCAGCTTAGAAATAGAACCTGCATTGGGCCATATGCAGATACACACTAATAATTAATAACTTCCAAAATTATAAACACTATTCAGTCAATGACATTCAGATAAATCATGTAGCACCACACATGATAGCCCATAAAATAATCCCAATAACTCCACAATTCAGAAAAAGCACCACACAATTTCAAGTGACATCCAACATTGTGTGACGAACATAATAGTCCATAGTCCTAATGACTCCCAAATGAATGCTGCAGATACTGAACACTAAATAATCGTCGTAACAACAAATATCTGAAACATCGTAAACATTAATTCCTATATAGCAGCCGATTAATTATAATTATGTAAAGAAGGTGAAAAAGAAAACATTAATAAAACAACATATAGATAAAAGAAAAACAATGGTTTCACTAAGCAAACAATTACCTAGCTGAATGACCTCTCCACTGATCAATATGAATGAGACCTCCTTGAAGCGCCAATCTATGCTGCTCCATAGCTAGTTCCTGTAGAATTATTCTCAATGGCTTTTCGGGTAATGCAGATGTACCGGGAGTATCGGTAGAATAAGTCTTCTGCTTACAATAAAAATTTTGCAGCATCCTAGGCTTGTTGATGATTGCATTCCTTCATGAAAAGCAACAAATAGGAAACTTTGATAAGATATACGAAGTTTAGAGCTTCCACTAGAATTAGAACATAAAGATAAAATGGGAATTATCACAAGAACGACTAAACTTCCATGGCTTTGAATTTTTCTGGAGAAACAGCCAAGATTAATAAGAGGAAGAGAAAAGTACCAAAATTTGCAAACAGCAGAGCAGCGAACGAGGTCGAATATGTCGAGATAAACGAATATCATAGAAAGAGTATCGTGGTCGAGGCAGAGGATTGTGGTCGGAGCTCTCGAAGGTTTTCTTCTTCTCCGTGACCGGTCGGTGGCCGGAGCGGAGCCCATCTTTGCCTCCACCGCCGTGAAACTCGGGGGCGGTCTGTTCATTACTTCTTTTTCAACGTAGGGTGTTGCTCTGCCACACCCAAAATTTTGTTTTTTTATTTTGTTTATTTTTTTAAATTAATTTTTATATTTTTATATTATATATTTTTTTAAAAATTTTAACATATTTTAAAATTTTTTAAATATTTTATTACTTTGTTGATACTATTCATTTATAAGTAAAAAATTTTAAAAATATAAAAAAATATTTTAAAAAATTTTAAAAAAATACATAATATATTTTAGGAGAGTCTTTTTCTTTTTACTTACACATTAATTAATAATTTTATATATGATAAATTAGTTTTACCTCTTCAAGGTTTGAACATTTATATTTTTGAAATGAATTTTTTTATAAAAATATTAATTTATTTTTATTTTTTATCCTCTTATTATATTGATATTATAAGCAATTTAGTCATTATACAAATTGAGTTTCATTTTAACAAAAAAATACAATATATTATATTATTAAATTTTAAATAATACAAAGGTAATTTACCCTTTTATATATTTTCATTTGTATGATAAATTTTTCATTGAAATACTAAAATATCATCGAATTAATGGGCACTCGCAAAGTTGCAATCAATCAATAGCACCATTAAATTAGTTTATACTTCATGTTATTGTTGTCTTTGTAATATAGATAGGATCATCTAAATTCTCCTTTTTAAGAAAAAATATTTATTTAAATTGTATGAATTATACAAAAAAGTGTTTATTTTGTTAATGAACTAATCACATTGCACTAGTTTATTTTGTTAATTTATTTAATCAATTCTTTTTTTATTATCTTGTGCTCCTCTGATCATGGAATCAGATTAATCCTAATTAAAAGTTTTAGTGTTTATTCTTTTTCTTTTTAATGTTATTCTCATTGCAAAAAAAATTACCTAACTAGCACTTTCTTTAATTTTTTTTTTGTTGATATATTATTTTAATATTATTAAAAAAATAAAAGTTTGAACTCTCAACGTTAAAATTAATTAATACTTAATAATAAAAATTATGTTACTTGAACACATGCTCTTAGACACCTTTAAGTTGCTAACTTATAACTCTAGTAATATAAATAAAATTGCTATGTTAACTCTTAAAACAAAAAACAAAAAACGAAAAAGTCAGATCTCCAGCAAGTGAATTTGTGCTGAAAACCTTAAAGCCATGTGGTAATATATATTTTTAACATTAATTTGTAGATTTATCAATAAAAATATAGTCTAATGAAAATTGAATTTCCCTTGCTTTTATGAAGAAAAAAAACTAAGAAAAATTACAATTATTGTTAGAGTAATGAAAGAAATCAAGAGTCTCTTTTTGTATTAGGAAGAGGAGTTCCATTTAAGAAGTGTTTGATCAAAGAAAGGGCTCTTCCTGGTTGGTAACTTGGCACTTGATGCCCTGCTTCTCTCACTGTGGCAAATGTAAGCTCTCCTTTGTATACTTGTGTGTAACCTCCAACCTGTGTCACATCCAATTTTATTTCTTACACTTTTATTCAAATTTCAATTCACATCTTATACTTTTTCTTTTTCATTTTACTTCTTATCATTATAATTTGTCATAACACCATAAATAATTTATTTATTTATTAAAATAATAAAAGGTAAATGTATTGTATGATTGATCGTATGTAAAAAAACTTTTATGTAAACTTATTTATAAAGGCATTTGTTATGCTACCATCACACTGTGCATGATAGTAATTATGTAACCACTCATAATGTGAGTGGGTCCCCACACATAATGGTGAATCATATATACTGTGCATATGAGCCTCACTTATATTATGAGTAACATAATAGGATAGTAATCACCATTTATAAATTTTTGACTAAAATTCAAGGAACTTTCTTTAACTTTCGGAGTTGTGTAATTTAACCCCTTATACACCAAAAATTAGCAATGTACCTTTTCAATTTAAAATGTTATTCAATTTAA